>CABFWO010002945.1:0-33575 GCA_902155825.1 Timema genevievae
CTTTGCCAGTAGGTAGAGAACACAAGCATTTTATTTTATATTTGAAACGTTTATAGGCCTATTGTGTTCTACTTACTTCTACTTTTATACATACATTTAGATTAATAAAATAAAGAGTTTACCTGTCATGAGCGTTGTGCAATATCTATCGCAAGCAGAGGACTGACATTTTAAGATTAGTAGCCCCTGTGCAAAAACATGTACATCTACAAGCTGGAATTTCAAATAGTTTTGCTATATTTTTAATTTATTAAAAAATATGCTGGACCAAAAAAAATGAAGAGTTTGTTTTTTTTGTCTGTTTGAAACAAAGAAAAGCGTTGCCCGCGGTAAACACGCAGTGTTTTGCGTGGCTACCCCAGGCAAACCGGGTACTTCTGCTGGTTGAAAATAAAAATACCTATCAATGACGATAAACAACTTTAATAAATGGGCTATGGTTACATTAACTAAGAGATGGAATATGCTTTCCTTGAAAGTAGAGTCTTCTAAAATTAATATAACACTCATGTGAGAGTCGAAAACCGTAAAGGAAAAACCACCAGGACGGGACTCAAGATCCAACATCCCTGTCTTTGGAAAAACAGATGATTACGCTCTAGCCTGCACGACCACCGGTGTCTGCCACTGAAGAAGAGAGTTCTAAATGTAACAGCCCTATTTGACATGAAATTATATATCTACATTTTATTCTTAGCAACCTACGATTACAAGGATGTTCTGGAAAAGTCCTTATTGTTCTACGAAGCTCAAAGGTCGGGTAAACTGCCCTCTGACCAGAAGGTGACCTGGCGCAAGGACTCCGCCCTCAATGATAAGGGGAATAATGGAGAGGACCTCACAGGGGGGTACTACGATGGTAAGGACACGTTATATTTTATCAACGTTGATCTTATTTGTAAGTTAAAATCTTCAAACCCAGTGTTTCCATGGCATGATTTTGTGAAGCTCACTTTCCTAACTTTATCACGACACAGTAAATTCAAATATCACACTTGACTTGTTACAAATCAAAGATTGGCCACTGATAATAGGGGCTTTATAATCAGGTGAGCGATCGTCTCCCGGATAAGAATTATGCTCTGGACCTATTTTTACCCAATTTGTTAAACAAATTACCACAAATCAGTTTCAAAAAGTTTCAATATAAAATCTCTTAAAAATGCACATTATCATAGCCAGCGACGCGTATTTCTTACTCATTATTTGTTTCTTAATTTGTGACTTAATTTGTATCTATCACTTTAGTTTTATAATAGCTAGCTACATTTGATAAATCTTGCTAGGTCCTACCTTGACTTATAATCCGTACCAGAAGTGACCAACTTAATTTATAAATGGGTCAGATGACACATAATATTTCCTCTCCTCTGACGGGTTGGATGCCTCCACCCTCTCCCAACTATTTTTGACACTTACTGTAAAATATATGATATAATATATTGAAGTTAATGTTCATGCTCCAACATTATATATAAAGTTCATGCTCCAACATTAAATACATGTCCCTGTATTTTCTTCTTATTCACTAAACAGCATACATAATAATTATTAATTACTTTAAATTCAATTCCAAATTACCTTGAAGCGCTTCAATATTTTTTAAACCAAATCTATTTTAAATAATTTAATAAACATTATTTTTATCAAAAAGTAAAAATACGTTTATTTAATCATATATACATCATGTACACAAACTCACCAATTTAACGGTATTTCTGAGCTTTCATTTCAAGTGACAGTGTGTTGATATCTGGAGTAAGTTTGGATACACAGAGTCCTAGTACTGCATGCAGATGTTCGTCCGTGATGCGGTAACGCTACTTGGATTTTATTGTCTTCATTCTTGAGAACATTTGTTTGCAAATTTTAGTAATACCAAATGCACACAAATATTTCCTTGCAAATTTTGATAAAGCTGGGAGCTTGGACTAGACCATATGGTTATAGAGAATTGGTCGTGATTGTTCTATCCTTATGGAGAGTCTTAAGACTTGATGCATGAGTAGTATTTTCAATCCAACACAAAAAAAAAAATTAAAATTTAGTTCACCTTGTCTTTATCGTATATGGGCCGGAGAAAATCCATTCGCGGACACCATCCAGCCCGCGGGCCGTATGTTGGGCATCTCTGTGATAAATAAAAACAATAAATTATCCATTTGACAGCCGTCTACCCAGTGTTCCTGCCTGGAGTTGAGATATTTACAGAATATCTTTCCATGACAAGAAGTATAAAACTAGTCAATGCTCCTGTATAAACCTCCTGACCTCTTTCCAGTGACTGTCGTGACTACGTTTAGTCTAAAGGGTTGAAATCACTTAATCTCTGTGCCACTATAGGGCTTAAATATCATACCCTTGCATAAAGTCGGCTGATAAAATCACTCTCTTATTTTATAAAATAATTATTTTTCCACAGGACATTTTTTTTAAATTATCTAATACCAAAGTGATTCCCCACATATACTTAATATATAACTACAATATGTAGTAATACATATCTTTTGTTAACAGCTGGGGACTTCGTGAAATTTGGGTTCCAGATGTCGTTCGCTATCACTGTGATAGCGTGGGGCGTCTTGGATCACAAGACAGGATATCAAACGGCCAGTGAGTACATGTCTATTTAGTGACGAGGGCAAGCTTCCCTGGTTAGGGTATCAACTAGACTAATCACTAGATCTAATTGGGCATTCTTCTATCCAGACGCTTTGGATGACGCTCTAAAGACCATCAAATGGGGCACCGACTACTTCATAAAGGCCCACACGAGTGAGAACGAGTTCTACGCCCAGGTAGCTTCAGGTACCGTGGACCACAACTATTGGGGCCGCCCTGAGGACATGACCATGGAGAGACCTGCCTTCAAGATCACCACGTCAGCCCCGGGTTAATATCCTTCTCCAGCTGTGTTCATAGATAAATATACAGAAGTAACAAGACGCCATGTTATGCAATCTTTTGCCCTCAATGGCTTACAAATCGTCACCCGAGAATGCAAGTGTTCTAACTCCAAAATTGTTAAATTTGAATTATTTGGTGTTAAAGTTTATTTAGAATGCATATGATTCACCCGCGGTGAAATTGAAACTACTATATAATTACTTTAAAAGATATAAACTCGAGCTGTCATCTAGTAACAAGGTCAAACTTCAATGCTCTTTTACACAAAAGTGAAAAATTGGACATAGAACACTTGCATTCTCGGGTGACGAAATGTGTATCTTATTACAAACATATTCAGTCAAATAGAAAGTGGTTTAAAAATATCAATCTGTTCTTTGGCAATAAATATATAGAAATAACTCATTACTTGAACTGACTAACTTCACTGCCAGAGAAAACGTTTGTCGCGTCCGCTGCAGGGGCAATTGCTAAAATCCAGGGTCTACATATTAACATATTCACGCCTGCTTTTGTTCTTTTGATATAATTTTTATAATCTATTAAATGAATGCGAAAATTATGCTTATATTTGATGCTTTTGGGGTATCGTTGCTTATATTTTAAATGTAAAATATTTTCCATCTTATTAATTTGTTTTTGCTATGACACGGTAGTTTTGATCCTCAGGGTCTGATTTGGCTGCTGAGACAGCCGCGGCTCTGGCTGCCGCCTCCCTGGTCTTCCAGTCTGTAGACTCCGCCTACTCGGCCACACTTCTCCAACATGGCATCCAGCTGTTCAACTTCGCCAACACCTACCGCGGGAAGTACTCAGATGCCTTTGCGGATGTAAGATGTTGTTATAAGTAAGTGTTCAATTATATATTCTTTTTTAAGCATTATTTGGGGGTTTAAGGCTGAGAACAACCTGGGGTGTCCAACTACCTCCTGGCAGGGTCTCGATTCTAACCGGCCACACTGGGAAAGTTTGCTAACAAGCTTGCTTTCCCTTCTTAATTAATATAAGGTGAGCACGTTTCTTTAAAATATTATCCTTTTTATCAAGATCCCATAAGTTTGGTCGTCTGTCATTAATAACAAATATTGTAAATATTTCCCTTCCCCATCTTGCTCTCGTGGGATAGTTAAAGTCATTACGAATCTGTGATTTCAATATTCGCTCTCATTATCCTCTTATCTCAGGAAAAATAGTTTAAGTCACTGTCCGATCCTAAAAGCTGACATATTTGTCTGTTACATCAGTTCTTCAGGCTACGAGGACGAGCTAGTGTGGGGTGCAGCCTGGCTCTACAGGGCCACTAACGACAACAGCTACCTACAGGTCATAGAGGAGGTGTACCCCACCATACAGTACTACATAGGCTTCAACTGGGACCAGAAGGCTGGTGGGGCTGACGTAAGTTACCCTCTTGATACTGACCCCTTGGTACCTGACACTCTTATATATTTTCGTCTTATGCCTTTCGACTGTTGCCTTATTCCGTATCTTCTCTGCTGGGCATGCTTAGATTGATTTTGCTTCGCGAGCTACATGCTGCCATCTCAGACCTTTATCCTCATGGCATTAAGGTGTTGCATAGGAAATTGGTGAAACTATTTTTTCCATCTTACAATGCTAAATTGTATAAAGAAGTTCCACAAAATCAGTGTTTATTGTATGCATTGTATATTCCTGTCTTGCAATAAGGTAACAATTTTTTATAGTTGGTAAAGGGGGCGTCATCACCATTTCCCATTTCTATTAGCTTGTTTACTTCATACACATGACTGAATAGAACATGTTTTTAATATTTTATTTTATTTTAAATAAAAGCATTGTGTGCCAGGTTTGTAAATGTTTGTCCTCTCGCTTCAGGTGCTCCTGGCCAAGTTGACAGGGGACTCCTCTTACTCCACCAAGATGGAGAACTACTGCGACACTATGTTCAACAGTCAGCAGAAGACTCCCAAGGGGTTAATCTTCATCAGTGAGTGGGGATCCCTTTCTACCACGACCTACTTATTGCAGATATGTTTAGAGGTGAGTATGATCCCTTTCTACCACGACCTACTTATTGCAGATATGTTTAGAGGTGAGTGGGATCCCTTTCATACCACGACCTACTTATTGCAGATATGTTTATTTAGAGGTGAGTGGGGATCCCTTTCTACCACGACCTACTTATTGCAGATATGTTTAGAGGTGAGTGGGATCCTAATTTAGCTGAATGAGAGTTTAAATGTTTTAAATATATTTTAGAAATTCGTTGTGGTTTATGTAAATTAATATTTTGATAAATTTAAAAAGGGCTTGGATTTATTAAGTTCTATATATACACACGCCCCTCTAATATCAAAGTTTACACGTAGTTGTTATCAAACAGAGAATGAGTTAACTTATTTCGTTCGACAAAAATTTGTAACCGTTACGACAAGCCCTATCTCACACATAAACAAGGATATACTATAGAATGCCCAACATGTTAAACCATATGATCTCCTACATGTTTCACCACTTGTGTAGGATGTGTTGGAAATAGTTTCTCCCCGAGAATGATTTCCCATTCTACCTCCATGAGAATTATGGTTCATTTACACATTTAATTAAATAAATTAGTTCGTAGCACTAGCATTAATTGCATGAAATCACGTGACTTCCTTGATTCAGGCCGCGGCCCTGGGGATCAACACCCAGACATACCAGGCCGCCGCCAAGACACAGATAGACTACATGCTAGGAGACGGCGGACGAAGCTACGTCGTGGGTTTCGGTGATAACTACCCCACCCACGCCCACCATAGATCAAGGTAAGGGGAAATGTTTATATTTATTTTAACAACTTGATCAGGACTAATACTGTCGAATGTAAACTAGAATCACAAATACCTCCTTCTTCCCTCCTCTATGCTCACTGCACACAGGGCGCAGAATCGAATAGAGTGGTAGTAGGAGTTTAAAACATTCATTTGTTTGTTTACAGGTTTATTAAAATAAAAACATTAAAACAATAAACTCACAATATAAAAAGTTCACACCAGAGGGGCTCTCGGGAGCCAGCAGCAGCAACAGGAATAATTAAATGTAAACGAAACCATAAGTCACCTTGATGGGCTTATATAACTGTTATTTTGGGCACGAGCGGGGAAAAATTACTAACCCACACCATGACATAATATTGACCTAATAGATATAAAAGAGAGAAAAAATATGTATAATGTGGAGAACTAAGATTTAATTGATTTTCAAAGCAATAATTTTTTTTATGTCTTATTGGGATATATCATGTCCTTGCAAGTTGATTTCATTATCCTCAATGTTTAAAGCTTAGTTTGACTTAAGTTTTATTAAATTATACATGTTTTGAATATAATTCAAGGTTAAGCACATTTAAAATTTTTGTTTACCTTCTCTTACATTTATTAGAGTAAAAAGTGATTGATTTTCAATTGAAAATATGTAGCTTGCTATAAGTGTATTCTTAGGGCTCGTAGTCAACTAGCTCGTTCACTCCAAATACAGTTTCTGCGATTAGAAAGAGTTTTCTTGGAATTATATTCATTAAACACTAGTACTTTTATTTGCTTTAAGTATTGAGTGTAAATGAGTGAAGATTAATAATATAGAAGTATTTAACTTAGTTTGTTTTACAGTCATTTGGTTACACATTAACTTAGTAAAGTTCAAACCGTTATCCTTGAATACGAGGGGAATGGAAACTGAGATATTAATCAGGAAGAAGGGTTACTATGCTAAGCTACTGTTCTATCCCTACGTTCCCCCTTAGCGTCACCCAATTAAGGGCCAGATTCAACCTCAACCCCTTGTGTGAACCCCGTTTGAGGCTATTTTTCTGATACCCTCAACCCCAGCCCCAAACCTATATCCCCACCTACGCACACACTCAATGTCAAGCTTCAAATTCTAACCCTCGTGTGAACCACTTTACAGTTCTTGCCCGGACGCCCCTGCCACATGTGACTGGACCCAGTATAGTACCACGGATCCCAACCCACACGTGTTGACCGGAGCTCTGGTGGGAGGTCCCGGAGCTAACGATGACTACGAGGACGTTCGGTCAGACTACCAGCACAACGAGGTGGGGTGTGTCTACAACGCGGCCTTCCAGGGAGTCCTCGCCACCCTAATCGAGTTGGGTTACTCCTATTAGACCATCCGCAAAACAATACTCTCTCTCTTTATGTACTCGTGTTTTAATTCAATAAACCTTTCTACTCATATTTAGTTTATTTAAAACTTGTTTATTCCGTTTTCTTCGTTATTGGCCATTATTTACTATCCTCATCCTAAAATCTCCTTGTTAATCCTGTATACCATTGCTCCACTAAAATAACCTTGCCAATCTCTGTTTACTTTCTCTCTATTACTTTGTACTTGCTAGCATTTCTTTACTATTCCTACACTACACTCTCCTTACAGTCGAATTTTCATAAGAACAGTTAAAACATTATAAACTTTGGTGGGTGTTGAAGTCTCGGAACTTCTACAAAAATTGAACTGTTGGCCCCAAATAACAGATTCTGGCTGTGTTATAATTTCTAAAATATATATATATATTTTAAATTTTTAATATTTTTAAATTTTATTAAATTGGCGTTTTGATTGAAAGAATTCGATTAGGAGGTATCTAAAAAACTATTAAGTGTAAGTAGTGAATATTTTGTATTTGGCATAATGACTTGATATAGATGATCTTGTAAATATTATGTTGAATTTATTACTCGAGTAGTCCAGTTACTTTGTTCATTTTAAGAATTATCTAGTACGTCACCTCCGCCTTTTTCATTCTTGTACATGGCGTCAGGGAGGTTACAACGTGGCCTACTTTATTCTGTACCGTTTAATAATGTTATACTCTGCATGATTAAATATTAACACATTTAATTTAGTACGTATGGTTTATTATACTAAACCATAACAGGTTATGGGCCCAGTAGTGCTGATCAACATGTTAGTGAATAAATTACAATGTTAAGATGATTTGCACGTTGTGAATGGACACTAAAACGCCGGCACGCGAGAGACGCCATTTTTTGATGCAGTCTTTTTTTTTCTTTGGGAGTGCTTGGAGAATTTCACGGTATCGGATTTGTTTTTTGTGAAAAGAGCAATAAGGTACGTACAAAGATGGATAAAGTCAAGAATTTCCACATTCAGAAAGTTTATGGTAATAATTTCCAACTGTGGAAATATCAAATGGAAATAATATTGCGTGCGGAGAAAATTATGGATATCATAAATGGCAAGAAGGAAAAACTAACAACTGCAGTTGAGGAGTTTAAGACATGGAACAATAGGAACGAAAAAGGAATGTTGATAATTTCAATGGCACTTGAGTATAGTCAATTACAATCAGTCATTGCATGTGAGATGGCGGCTCAGATGTGGAATCACCTCAAGAACGTTCACGAACAACGTAGCTCTGTAAATAGGGTTAGTCTCAATCAAGAGTTCTTCAGCTATAGGATGAATCCAAACGATAATATTGCTCAGCATATAAGTTCGATCGAGTCAATCGAGTCATTAGCGGACGTTGGAGAAGCTGTTTCCAACGTGGACAAAATTGCAAAAACACTTGAGAGTTTGCCAAATAGCTTCAGTGCGTTCATAAGTGCGTGTGACTCGTACGCCGAGGTAATGCAGACATTCGAGAACCTAGCTTCTCGACTTCTCAGGAAAGAGAAGCGGCTCATGCAGAATGATTATGTCACTACAGCGTTTGCTGCACTGAACGTTCAGAAAAATTACAAAAGTATTAAAAGTCAAACGTCCCACAGTGACTAGAAGAGAAAACGGAAAATCTAGTGGTAAGAAGAATATGAAATGTTTTTACTGTGGTCGGGTGGGTCTTATAAAAAAAAGTGCCGCAACTGGCTAGCGAAAAATAGTGATCGAAGTAAGCAGTATGAGTCAAAGCATGTTGCTTTAAGTGCTGAATACAAAAATGCTTCTGCTTCTGGATGTGAAACTGTGTGACTTGCGGACAGTGCTGCGTCAAAACATGTGACTTATCATAAGAAGTGGTTTTCTGTGCTAAAACCAATAGACAATCTGAGTGTCGTACAGATTGGGGATAATTCGTACGTTCAAGCGAAAGGTATCAGATCTGTAGAAGTGGTATCACTTGTAAATGGACAGTGGGAGATTCGCACACTTGAAAATACTTTGTATGTTCCGAAACTTAAGAAAAATCTATTTTCAGTAGTAGCAGTGACTAGTAAACAGTTCAAGGTGATTTTCGATGAAAGAAATATCGAAGTTCAGATTACAGCACAGAATCGAGTTGTTGTAACTGGAATTAAAATGGTTAACCAATGTTACAAGATGCTTTTCAAGAATAAAACTGTTGAGCAAGCCAATTCAGCAGAGGATTCAGTGAAGCTATGGCATGAACGACTGGGACATCCAGGCATCAATAGCTTCAAGATCATGGCAAGTCAGGGACTACTACCAGAGTTAAAGGTGAGCAACATAGACAAGCTATTTTGTGAATCATATAAATTTGGCAAGGCACATCGACTGCCATTTTATGAAAATCTTAATACTCGTGCAAGTAACCCTGGTGAGTTTATACACACAGATGTTTGTGGGAAATTTCCGGTTACGTCGCTGTGATGAGTCAATTATTTCTTACTATTTAAGGACGACTGCATGTCATATCGTTTTGTGTATTTTATTAAGTACAAAAGTGATGTTTTTGATACGTTCATACAATTCCAGCAGATGATAGAAGCGCAGACTGGAAACAAAATAAAAGTACTTAAGAGTGACAATGGTCGTGAGTTTGTAAACGAAAAATTTACAGAGAATTTTAATAAAACTGGGACTATCTACAAGAGAACTTCTCCATATTATATGGAACAGAATGGGCCTGTCAAGCGGAAAAATCGATCCATTGTGGAATGTGCTAGGACAATGCTGATTGAAGCAGAACCTCCGGAGGAACTGTGGGCTGAGGCAGTAAATCTGAGTGTTTACATTTTAAATCGGTGGCCAAGCAAGGTAAACAATAACGTGACACCGTTCGAGAAGTTTACTGAAAAAAAGGTACCTTTGAAACATATGTGTAAATTTGGAGCAGACGCTTATGAGCATATACCCAAGCAAGCCCGTACTAAATTTGAAATCAAGGTTAAGAAGGCCATTTTTATTGGCTATGACGGTAATAGTACTAACTATATAATAATGTTATACTCTGCATAATTGAATATTAACACATTTAAGTTAGTACGCACGGTTTATTATACTAAACCTTAACAGATTACAATATGATCGCCTTAATACTTTTAAAATAGTTACCATTACATTAAAATTACATTTTTATATATCCGTTTGTAATTATTTTTTCTTTTGATCTTACTGCTTAAAGATTTTAAATGTATTAATAACTTACGGTTAATCAGTTCAGAACCACTAGGTATTTGATTTTTTGACTCTACGAGATAGATTTATTCAATGCCTACTTTTCAATCTCTTGCTGTTCACAACTTTGACACAGTAGCTCATTTAACACACTTTTACGGGCAATAGCTTTATATACCTTGACCACCCTTCAGCGAAATCTGACGTGACTTTTGTGTTGTCATATTATCGTGGCAGGGCATAGCACAGCATGGCGTGTTGTGTGAACTGGTTAATTTAAAACCTTGGATAGCGATTTTAAAACTTAACGTAGCGTAGCATATCTTCAAGCGTGAATCCAATTTAACACGGGCGAAGCAGCGGGTAAAAGCTAGTTTTCTTAAACAATTTTCGTTAGTCGTTAACAAACTTTTTTTAGAGACTATGATTAGAATTATTATGGTAGGGTCTAAACTCTCTGTATATTCGTTGTAAGGCCTGGGTATTAAGAATAGGCACCCGAAGAATTTTTACCGGTGGGTGGGAGGGCGGTGGGCAAAATACATTCCCTCACCCACACACGCACGTTCACCTGGAAAAAATTTGCACGCACTTGCATTATGCTGGGACTGTAAAGATACTAAAAAAAAAAGTGGAAATTGCAAAAGGCAGGTTGGCTCTTTAACCTAAACGCAACTTGTAGACTAAGAAAAATAAAGTTTAATACATGTTAAAAAAAATATTATTTTATTTTAGTTAGATCAAATAAATATTTTCAAAGAATTTAATTTATTACAATCTTATAATTTGATCTCCTTTCACAACATTACATAAAAACACTAACTACTTCAATAGAAACTGAAGGCGTCCAGGGTAGTTACCAAATTTATTTATAGCTCTTTCTACAAAAGCAACTTAGTTTGAGTTGATTTTTTTCCCTGTGCACACTCAACATACTGTACATAGCCCGGATAAGCGATCATCAAACATAATAAATGATTTCAACCAAGTTTTGACTTTGTGAACCGTACTAAAACTAAACGATCTTTCTATAGTACTTGTCATCCCTGGCAATGGTAATAAGATGATAATCGCCTGGCGCTTTGATGGGAAGAAATATGTTTTGAAAGCAAATCCAAAAATAACTGTCTTGATTGCTAATTGTAAGGCAAGCTAGAAGATTGAAAATGGTTAGCAATGTTTTCTCTTATAAAAGAAAACATTTTATGTGTTAAATAAAATTGTAAATTCCAGGGGGAGCAAGCCACCCTTGCTTGTTACTGCGGGTCCCTATGGTAGTAAGCACAATTAATTATTCTGAGCTCATGATGATGATTGCGGTCCCAGAAGCTAATATCAGTTGTGTCAAGCGCATGTTAACCAAAAACTAATAATACATATTGTCACACTCATTTTACAGTATAAGAGTCGTTAGAAATATGCTAATAAAGGGCTATTTTCGCTTATACCGAAACATCACTTTTCGACACACATCCCCAAGGTAACCCCCAAATTTAGGGAACTGGGGGTATAGAAAAAGAAGGAAATTTTCCTTACTAAAATAGGCCCAGGCCAAAAAAACCCGCACACAAAAAGTTCAACCAATATTGAATATTTATCCACAACAATTGCATTTATATATCTAAATAAATAATAAAGCAATCAAAAATTACATTTGCTTTTTTATAGCTACAAAGGTTTGTTTTTAGTTTATGAATATCATAAATCTAAAATATATCATCAATAAAAACAAATTCTTCATACATTTACTATGCATTGTGGTGGGCAATATTATAAAATATAAGTCTGTTGTGAAATTTATGAGTGCCGTGAACCTAATCAAGACAACACATTATTTAACTAAAAATTAGGTCAACCTGCTCCTAGCAATGAAAGGATTGACCATTAATTTAGGTTTGGTTACTAAATACTACGTTTGCACCGTATTTGTTGTAAATACAATAATTTTAATACTATTTTGGTCACATAAAACACAACTTGCTTAGACAATCAATTTTTGATAATCTAACACGAGTCTACCGTATGTAGTTTTTCTAACCTAAATAATCAATCCTATTTCACTTAATCTTTATGTAGGAAAAACTTATTCTCCTTTAAGAATCAGTTTATCTAGGTCTACCAACGAATTAGTTTTCTTTTGTTGGCCAAAGAATCAGTTTACCCATTTCCACTAGAGAATCGGTTTATATAGGCACACCGAATAATCACCTTACTTATACCAACCAACGTGTCCTGGAATTTAATAACAACTTGTTCTCTTCATTTGAAAAGTGTGTCATCTAATGTCGCCACCCTCATGACAGATATTCAACAAATGTTGATATCAACGTGTGAAGGAAATTAAACTCTTATGTTTGTACTGGAGCAATAATTTATTTTGGGAAGAAACGTTTTATTATAATAACTGCAAAAACACTTATCTTGTCTAACGTTCCCTAAATACTCACCTTAACTACGGTCATCAGATGTTTGTCGTCACAAGGGAACTCGTTTCCCAATGTCCACCAGATAATCAGTTTGTCAACCAGAGAATCCGTTTACCAATATTCACTTGGGGGGACAGTTTGCTTGACAACCCTCTATATTTAGAAAACAAATGAAGGTCTGAGAATAAAAACCAGGTAAAGCTCAAAATATTGAAATTAGGAGAGTTAATAACCCAAAATAGATTTTTTAATTTTATTATAAAAAGTTAAAAAAGATTTTTTTTCTTCAATTTATTTAAGGTCTGGGATTATTTTTATATGTATTTCAATAACCCATAAAAGTTTTTTAATGTCATGATACTTAATCAATAAAGTGTATTTTATGGATCTTGTAAATGTAGTTATTGGTCTTTACCTGGTTTTCATTTTCAGGTCTTCAACTGAACAACAGAACGGGGAATTTGTGACATACATGTCAACTCGATTTTAATGAATAGCTTTAATAGGCCACTTGAACACGTGTTTTAACACGAGCTTCACATCTCTTTATCACAAGAAAAAAAAATTACTTTTAAGATACAATGACTTGCCTATAAAAGAAGAAGCCTCCTTGTTGATCACAGTTATGAATGCGTCGTTGGGTTAATTGACTTTAAAATATATATAGTGGTAAAGCTTAAAATGCAACGAATAGAACTTGCGACAGTTTTGCTGTTGGGCTTAGCATCTTTTGCAGGTAGATACACTTACAGTTTTAAATTTATAAGAGCCTAAAACTCTTTCACAGACTCAATCTTCAATAACCATTTCCAGATATCTCCAGATGGCATAAATCCTTAATATTTGATAGCTGATGAATAATAAATAATTGACGGTAAATTTCGTAAAACAAGATTTAAAGAAATGCAATGCAAATCCCCTAAAAGAGTCAATCTGCTTATTATTATAATCAAATAAAGCAACGTGAATGAGAGTTGCATTAAATATTTGTTTACTAAGTGATAGTTAAATAAATTTAAATAAATCACATCTCTTGAGCAATATCTCACCGCGAATAAATATAATATAGTAGTATTAAATACGTTATACAATATTTGTGGAAGCGTTCCTAAAAAGCATAGTGTGGTCCTACAAATACGCAAATAAATCTACGTTGCTCGGAAGATAATTTTGAATAAGTAAATAGGTTTTGGATACCCTCTCGGCTCTCCCCTCCCCCAATTTGTTAGAAGATACTAAAATATTATATTGTAAAATTAATACATTTTAACACACTCTTTCATAAAATACTTCATGTTTAACAAAGCTTGCGTATAACCCGAATGGGTAGTAAGACGTGGTACTACTACTACTACTACTACTACTAATAATAATAATAATAATAATAATAATAATAATAATAATAATAATAATAATAATAATATAATAATTCAACGAGCGTATAACCCGAACGGTTAGTAAGACGCAGTGCTAAATATTATTATTAATAATTCAACAAAGCTTGTACAATGGACAAGTTTCATCCAATATTTCTTGTTCAATGGTCTAGTACTAGTTTCATCCAATGTTTCTTGTTAAATGTATTTGTACCAGTTTCACCCAATAATTCTTACTCGGCGAAGCTTGTTCAGGTTTCATAGAATGACTTATCAGAGGCCTTTGACATATTTAATTTGATTACATTTTATCAAAGTTGATGATAGATTTGTCAATCATTATTGTATATCCTGTCTACAAAATAGTTTGCTACGACTACTCCACGCTCCTTCAGAATTCTCTACTGTTCTACGAGGCCCAGAGGTCGGGTAAACTGCCCTCTGACCAGAAGGTGACCTGGCGCAAGGACTCCGCCCTCAATGACAAGGGGGACAGTGGAGAGGACCTCACAGGGGGGTACTACGATGGTAAGGACAACTCGAAATACAGCTTAAACCAGGTTTATTTTAATTTGAAATTAAATAAAACCTATTGACATTTATTAGGATTAAAACTAATGTCCACTATTTTTGTTCGTTCCCGCTTAAGCTGGAGACTTTGTGAAATTCGGATTCCAAATGGCTTTCACAGCTACTGTCCTTTCTTGGGGTCTCCTGGACCATGAAGCTGGATATAGCAATGCTGGTGAGTATCACAGTAGATTATATGACATTGAGTGATGTATCAGCGTAATATTATTTTACGGAAATATTTTCAAAATAAATTAACCTTGCAATAATTGTTTAGACTCTTTATTATTACAGTCTCGTCTGGATTGCTGGTCACGAGAAGGTTGAGACTTTAATCTCAGTCATATATTCTAAGGCTCTTTTCCTTGATGTATTTCCGTCTTTCCCTTAAAGCTTTAAATTCTACCTACGTCTTCCTTACACCCTTAGTATACATTTTCTGATAGTCCAGACTAACAGTAGTACATGTTTTACACACAAAAAACTGATACAACGTATCTTGAATGCTATTATAATCTTGTATTTGATACAGGTGCACTAGAGGACGGTCGCAAAGCGGTCAAATGGGCTACTGACTACTTCATTAAGGCTCATACAAGCGAATTTGAGTTCTATGGTCAAGTGGGGGATGGTATCGCTGATCACAACTACTGGGGCCGACCTGAGGACATGACCATGGACAGACCCGCCTTCAAGATCACTGCGTCAGCACCAGGTAGACTGATTTAGACCTATTGACGCCAAGAAAGATTTAATTTTAAGTAAAAATAAAACTATCAATACTACCAAAAATATTAACGCTTCCTAAGCAAAAAAATTATTTTAAGTACCTTAATACTAAAGTCAAACTGAGGAAAACCAATGCAAACTTATGATTTAATTATCAATGTCTTAAAACTTTAATATTACATTACTCCTTACTAAAAATTATTAATATTACCAAAAACATAATATGTATGTCTACCTAAAATATAATGTCACCCATTCCAGTTAAATTAATTATATAATATTATTGAATATTTTGTTAAACGCATCAAACATGTTTTGTTTCTCAGGGTCTGATTTGGCCGCTGAGACAGCCGCGGCTATGGCTGCAGCCTCTCTGGTCTTCAAGACCGTCGACTCCGCCTACTCGACCACGCTTCTCCAACATGCCATCCAGCTGTTCAACTTCGCCAACACCTACCGCGGGAAATTCTCCGATTCGATTGATAACGTCAGGTGTTGTTACAAGTGAGTAGAATCCTTGGGCTGTGACGAGGAATTTGGTGATGTCATCTGACCCCACAACTATTTATGGCAATAGAGATCAATTCTACGGGGGTTTTAGCAGCGCTGCCAAACAATCGTCGTTGTTTACATGACTTACATTGCACTTGGTCACCTATGATGGGGAGATCAGGGATGTAAGGTGTGATTGGTTTATATAGCAATGCAATTTTATGACTGCAGAAACGTACACATTTTCCAAAAGAAACGTCTGCAGAATATAAATCCTTCTTATGAAAGTAGATCAAATAATTCTTTGAAATATCAGCTATGATGGACTGATTGGATGTCCGTTAATAGTCCGATGACCCACCTATCTTAATAATACGTCTTGAGTGGACTAAATAGCCAGTTTCCCCCTGATGGGCACCCATTTGTCTACCAATTATGTCATTGACCTTTTAAAAATGTATTGCTTTGTAACGGCGGTAGTGATAGGTCTACCCCTGTGAACAACGATGCAAGGAAAAGGCTGTATAAGGCCCTAAGTCTGCCTTTAATGGAGTATTATCATGTCAGCTATCGCTCACCTTGTAGTGTCTCACTTACCTTCACAGAATATTAATGCAGTGTCTACACTAGGCTGGAGTGTGGGAGTAGCAATTTATTCTCTGTATAGTTCCTCCAACTACAACGACGAGCTAGTCTGGGGGGCTGCCTGGCTCTACAGAGCCACCGAAGACAATCAATACCTCAACGTTGTCCAGCAGGAGTACCCCACCATCCAATACTGGGTCGGTTTCGACTGGGACCAGAAGACTTCCGGTGCTGACGTGAGTGATTTGAATGGGTACAATCCTGAGAGGATATCTGTCTACTGCCGTATTGAAGTACCTTCATGTACAAGCCCCATCCTTACGACTATCATGAGTATTTATTTATTAAGACATCTAGCAGGGAGAGCGTGAGAGAAATACTTGTCAGCATTAGAATTTTATCTTCCACTATACAGCTTGGAAACATCACATATATACAGTTGTAGGTAAATTTATAGATGAATGGTAGGCATATAAATGGTTGGGGAAGTAAGTTTAGGGGCTTCCAGCCCTTCTTAAAACAATAGATTGGTCCTAAGAGTAACTATTTGAGAAAGTGCACTGATTTATTTGTGATACAGAAGCGGTTTCCGATCAATTTGCCTTGCACATGTGTTAGGGGCACCATTTTTGAAAGCATAAATTTATAAAGGGGGTAACTTTATTTCCGAGAGAAGCGCAATTTAATGCCACCACTCAAAATCGAAAACGTCCAAACTCTCCTGGTATTATAAAATACATTGGTAATAGTAATAATAATGATGATAATAATAGTATAACTTTATTAATATGATTAAAGTTATTTAAAAAAGTGTGCCATCTAAAGATATAAAATGATTAATGTCACCATTTGTGGCAGCAACCATCACGTTTAGTATCATGAGTATAGAATGGTTTCCGTCCAAACCATAACTCAACCTCTAGTCACACAATAGACCATCTGTGACGTTTGGAAGACTGTTCCCAGGTGCTGTTGGCCCAACTGACCGGGGAATTCTCCTATTCCTCCAAGACCAAGAACTATTGTGACAACATTATCAACAACCAACAAAGGACACCCAAGGGCCTCATATTCATCAGCGAGTGGGGCTCCCTTAGAGAGAGTGCTAATGCCATGTTCATCTGTCTGAAGGTAGAGTAATACATAGACTACAAGTGGAGTAATATACACTCACATTAATATTAGAGTGACATACACCACACCACTAGCAGAGGGGAGTCCCACTCACATTAGCAACTTGACACCTCAGTCCAGTGGAAGTTAATTTCCACAAACTCTAACCTCATGTTATATTTGCTTCGTGCTATGTAACGTCTGTGTTATGAGAAAGAAACAGGTTTTCGTAGGATAATGAGTTGGTTTATCTATAGCATTCTTAAAATCACCATCAGTGGGATGGCGACAAAAGCTAGTTTCATCTAGTATAATTTGTCGGTGACTTAAAGGTCGGGGTCTTAACTCGGCTGAGTGTAGTAAGGTTTTTTTTCCTAAACAATTTTATACACCCTCTCTCCCCCCTCACACGTAGATGTGGGCAAACTTCCTCTTACTTGTATAATTACTCATTCCTTCCTTATTAGGGTAAGCGGATATACTGTATGGACTATAAGACGTGGTGCACACTAATCACAGAAATATATTACCTTGTTCATTCTTTTTAGGAAATCCACCAGATATGTGTACTAGGTCCAGTTTGTTGTACAACTAATTGGCCCACACCTGCTTGTGCTAGAATCAGAACCTGATAGTACCTTGCCCATAGGGGTGAAGCCCTCTTGAGGTCTCAGAAGGGATCCAAGAAGTCAGCTTCTTTGTGGGAAACCTAAAAATATGTAATTGATCGATAAACAATTCTTGGCATTTGTTTTGCGCTTTACACCCCACTTAACTAAAAGAAAAAAGGTACTATCAGTGAGTTATTAAAAATAATATATTTACGTCACAGAATGCTCCCCGTATAGGAATACAATTGATTCATCTAAAGAACTGCTTTCATTACCAGTAGCCACGGGCTTTAATATGGTGAGGTGTTTCTGTCTGAGTTAATCGAGTCATGAACACAATAAATCATACTTTATGACATGTCGATTAAATAGTACCGTGCATGTCATACATTATTAGCTCTACAAATACATAGCAATTTTTTTTTAAAACCCTGCCTTCCCTTTAAACGTTGTCAGATAATAACCACAAAAAACACCATCTGTAAACCTGAAGAGTGTTCTTTGTACTCTGTGCGATGCATTGCCTGTGCTCATCGCAAAGTCCACGAGTTTTTCAGGAAAGCTAAGAGATGTGAGGTTTGTTTCCAGGCGGCTGAGCTCGGGATCAGCGCTGACAGCTACCGCACCGAAGCCAAGAGACAGGTCGACTACATTCTGGGAGATTCTGGTCGAAGCTACATCGTGGGGTTTGGTACCAACCCCCCCACTCACGCTCACCACAGATCCAGGTATGTATTGTACCTACAAAATTATTTTGTATGGACAACTTAGCCTCCACTATTTCCCTCTCCCCTTCCTGTTCAAACAATAAAGGTCTAGACTAACTCTATCACTCGAGTGAATTCCGTTACAGTTCTTTACCTGGTACTGCAGCCCTTAGCCCGTACCCCTAGTCCCCTAACTATATACATTATCAAGGTCAAACTTCAACTGCTAGCCCTCATGTGAACAACATTCCAGTGCTTGTCCTTATGTCCTCCCCCCCATCCCACTAACTATACACACATTCGAGGTCAAACTTCAAATTCTAACCCTCGTGGGAACCACTTTACAGTTCTTGCCCGGACGCCCCTGCCACGTGTGACTGGACCCAGTATAGTACCACGGATCCCAACCCACACGTGTTGATTGGAGCTCTGGTGGGAGGTCCCGGAGCTAACGATGACTACGAGGACGTTCGGTCAGACTACCAGCACAACGAGGTAGCCTGCGACTACAACGCCGCCTTCCAGGGCATCCTTGCCATGTTTGTCGAGCTGGGTTACTCATCTTAACAGAGAAATTCACTTTTCTCATCCTATATCTGATTATACTCTTGTTACAGTTAGTGGTTTCTAAATACTTCAATAAAAAAATGTAAATAATGTAAATATTTCTAGAATCCTGTAATTTTTTTCTTCCTGTTGGTGTAAGCTTGTATTTTCAGTGAATTATTTAGCTTGAATTGCTCTTACATGTATTAAAAATCTCAGTTAATTTTAATTAAGTTCTTTGAAGTAATCACATCAATGTGGTAACGGTGACAAACGTGGATGTGGTGACGGCTGCGCTGGAGTTCACGATCACACACACGACGTAAGCGACCAGAAAGAAGTTCATGGCCTACAAAGATATCACGTCCTTTATATAAATGTATCTAAATTGAATGCAGCAGTCCAAGATGATTTGATGAATCCAACATGGAATCTGCAGCGGATATGTTTGAATATGAAGTTTCGGATTGTAGGAAAGGCCTAATTAATTACAAGCTGTATGCTCAAGTTGATGGCATTGAAAATAAGAGAGGATATGAAAAAGAAAGTAAATTCCAAATAAAAATGTATTGTGTGCTGGAGCTGCTAGCAGTGAGAAATACAAGCGGATAAAAAAATTAAAGTCAACGCCAAACAAAAGTTTATTGTGCGCTGAAGTTGTTCGCATTGACAGTAAAATAAAATAGGAAGTGCTCTCGTTTTAAGAGTATAAAATTATTTACTAAAGTTTAAACCTGCCTCACTGACTTCCATTATAATAAATTGACCTGCCCTAATCAAGAAGTATACAGCTACTCACTTCCCAATGCAATGTGATAATAATGTATAAATACATAGTACGATTTCTTAATGTAATTTAAACAAATTTGTGTTTTGATTAAAAATCACAATCACACCAAATAGGTATAAAATATTACATTAATTTTGAGAAAAAAATTATTCTATCAAATACAAAGCAACTTCGAAACAATTTATATTGAGTCTATTAACTAAAATTATCATATTTTTTAAGTTTATGAGTAAAATTATATATCTCTATTTTTAAACCAGATAACTTCAAATTGAAAACTATGTTTGAAATCACATATCCGTACATAATTTGATTTAGGGTGTGGCATATCAAAAACAGCTTAAGTTGAAATCATTGTTTTTGTAGAATGGGGTGAGATTCCCATACATCCAATTTATTTGACCTTCATATCAATCTTACGGCGCTTGAATAGATTCTGTCAAATATAAGATAGCTAAAACAATATATTTATAAATATTAACTTTACAATGGTGACGTATTGGAGGAGTGTCTACAATCTGAGCCCCATCTCTATCTTTCCAACATTTCGGTAAACTTGAGGCTCGTTATTTCTACCTAAGCTTATCAAAAAGAGAAGCTATATTATCTCCTTAACCTCCCGGTGACCTTGAAATTCACTATTTGCAACTAGGTTGATCAAAGTGTGAGGAAGGCTATAGCTCTGAAACATCCTAGTAGCCTTGAGATTCAACTAGCCAGAGGCTACACGCTCCAGAGCGTAAATTAATCAGGTGCTTCTAAATAACTTAAAAATATAGTTAATTAAAATAATTTCTTAATTTCTAAGGTTTTTAAAGCTAGTTTATTCAGTTCAATGGGCGTTGGATCCAGTTCTGGATGAGATTCAGGGAGAGATTGAACAGGAAGACTTAATTTTAAGCTACTAACAGCTAGGGAGAGGATTCTTAGGCACCTAAAATGTTTAAAATAGGTGGGCAAATAGGCATTAAAATATGGGATCTAGGCACCATAAGGCAAAAAAAGCACACAACAGGCAATGTAAAATATATTTAATTACCTACTTTTGTATTTATTACCTACAGCTAATTCACATTGCTGTTTTTTTAGCATAACATCTCACCACTCGTACGCATATCTGCACTAATTGTGATCAAATGTTAGGGGCCACGAAGGTGGAGTTTAGAGGAAGTGTATCTCCATTTGCGTTGAGGGAGTCTCAAAAACAGTTTAATAAAAAACACCTTAAGTACATCTGTCTGAGATTCGAATCTCGATCTGCCCCTCATCGGCAGTTCAGTCTACATCCAGAGTGACGTAATTACCCATTCGACCACTTCATCGGATCACATGCTTTTAAACACTAAATACTTTTCTAGACTTGCAGTAGTGAAATGGGCTATATTTTCAGATATAGTGTTTTTTATCATTTAAAAAGCTGAGTTCTAACTCACGGTGTTAAGGGATACAATTTCAAATTTGCCATTTCTAAAGAAGTTTAACTTTTCCCATATAACGGCATGCTGTTTCCTCCCAAAATGTCTCTATTTAACAAGTGTCGATTTTCAAACCTAGTCCAAATAAGTATCCCGCATCTTACAATCTCTATGAAATTTCAGCAGGAAATCCATACCTTATGAAAAATAAAGAGGCCGAAGGTAAAATAGACGCTTTAAGGCACTTCTTCATAAAATAGGTAAAAAACAGAATAGGAAATAATAGGAACTATAAATGAATATATTGTACTCGTTATAACATGAAATGCTTATATATCTCAACTAACTCAGACTTACGATTAAGAAAATTAAAGTGCAAATAGGGAAAATCCACTACCTTGTATTGATACTGATTTTGACCGCTCTCATATATTTAAAAAGTCATGAATGAATTGCATTTTTCTTCATTAAATTGTATGTAAATTATCCTTTTAAGACTTAATCCATGTAGAATCGCGCTTTTCAGAAATAATGTAGAAGGATTGCACCATTAAAACTAATTTTGTATTTCAAAATTAAACTCCCTAGTATTTACCAAACAAGCAAGAGATGTTGGTTCCCTGTACCCAATAGGAAGCTAGCTTTCAAGACACCTGTCGCAGGGACGCTTTCGATTTGTTGGTTTTGACACTGGTCACGAGAGGTCCAAGGGGCAAGAGGTATGTCTTATATAAGCTGTTTGTGCGTATGAACACACAGAGTGTCGGCGACATAAACAGATAGTAGTCACATAAATCTACAGAGTGCCGGTGGCATAAATCTAGAGAACGTGTAATATCACGACAGTACTACTAACTTAAATACAAAGAATACACAGAAAATAATCTGTAGTTCAAGTAAAATTGTATAATTTTACATAATATCTTTGTACCGAAGATAAAATCACTTCAATAAATCGTGGGCAACATTAACAGTTGCATTTATTCAAGTAGAATATCGTAATAATTGGAGCTCGATCACGGGGCTATAATTACCAATTATCACAAAATAAACTGTAACACTTCAATTGCCGCCAAACGCGCAACCGTAATATCATAATTGGCACTCGATCATGGAGTTATAAACAGCAATTATATCACGATAAATCCGTATCATCATAACCTACTAATAACTGTCAAGTATCATAGTATTTATTATTATATAAGTTCATATGGGTGTTTGTGTTTGTTAGATTTTGAAACTGATGGAAATAATTTCGTAAAATTTTGTACACATATTGTCCCAGTACAGTGATATGGTTATAATTAATTCATGGAATTATGGGGGAATTTACTATGCTACTGATAAGGAGGGTCTCCATTTAGTTGTTGACAGGTAAAAAGCTAGGGGATCATACTGGCCTTTTTGAAAATATCAAGGGAATAGCATCCCCTTAGTCTCCTTAAGGTGTGATTTGCTACAACGCGTCAGACGTGAATTAGAGCCGCATACGTCAGACGCGTGCGGTTCACGCGAAATTAGATGTTTTCCTACAGAGCGACTGACGTGTTTGAAATAACATAAAAAATATAGCAGTTGAGACAGTTTTTGTCTGCCATTAAATGGATGGTTATTAAAATTAATCATTAGCTATTAGTATTAATGAAATTGAGCTGAAAGTTTTATCTTAGCCTTGTTTTGTTCGCAAAAACAACTGTTGAAACGAGGAATAAAAAACTGTTTACAAGTTTACTATTAGCTCGTAGAATTACAGAAATATTTTTATAACATGAGTTAAGGACATACTTGTAGAAAGTAAAAATTCAGGATTAGTTAATTCATACTAAAGAATATTTTATTTTATAGTAACGAGTAAAAGAGAATGCAACGTGTCACACGAATTTATAGCCGCGTAGGCAATCGCGTCTATACTGCTTCGAGAGGAGTGCTCGCGTCTATACTGCTTCGCGTCTATACTGCTTCGAGAGGAGTGCTCGCGTCTATACTGCTTCGAGAGGAGTGCTCGCGTCTATACTGCTTCGAGAGGAGTGACTCGCGTCCATACTGCTTCGATAGGAGTGCTCGCGTCTATACTGCTTCCAGAGGAGTGCTCGCGTCTGGCGCTATCGGTTGTAGTGTGACGAGCGCGCCAGCCGCGGGCTACCAAAACGACATAATTTAAAAAAAACACAAGGAGTACATCGCGTCTGACGCGCGCGGCTCTGATTGGCGTCTGACCCGTTGTAGCAAATCACACCTTTATAGTCCATCCTCCAACTACAAGTCTGCCTTCATAGGGATGTAATTAGTTATTACACCTATAATAATCTTCTGAGCGAGCTTTCTAGCTCTGGTGAAGTCTAAAATAAAATAAAATGGTGATTTGTTTTCATATTTGAACTAAATATAGTATCAAGCATCGGGCCAAATCACCATAATTCATCCAAGATGAAATATTTTATTTTATTTGGTAAACGTGTCAACCGAAACCTCACAGCCTCGGTGCAATCGTACTGAGATACTTCACATTTAGTGATGATGCGTGGAATGTTGCCAGTGTAAAAAAGAGCTTGTTAAAAACTGTGGCTGAGTTTTGTTCTTTCCCACTTGGTCCCCATTTCATCAGAAATACATAGGCTCTGCCCTATTTAACTCACATAGAAATGTATTTCGATCGACACTTGGATAATGACTCTTCTAATGAGATACGAGAACAATTCTCAGGTATAGAATGAATTAGTTCTGCTTAACCTAACAACAGGCCACGCCCACCTATCTACCCACTATTCACAGCTCTTGACACAAGTGGGTTATAATAATTATATGTAATATGAAGGTCGTAGTTAAAACAGACCTGGGTGCATAAAGTTATCAGTAAGATTATTAATTCTCAAACAAAATAAATAAACTTGGCCTTACATAATGTCCAATCTCGTTATTCGTGTGAAGTTGGAAAGTTTAGTTTAGAAAATAGTTCACTTAAAAGATAACAAAGATAATGTTTGGAGTAAACACTTCACCCATTTACTAAGTAATCAATCTGAGATACACTTCACCTAGTTACCAAGCAACCAGCCAAGACCAAAGTTTATAAGGCATGAGATATAAGTTCATATAAAATAACCTCATTCCTGCGTCACTTTGAGTGAAAGACTCGATATTGGTAAAAGAAATAATAATTGTTTATCAAAATGCATCTGTTGGAGCCATGGGCAGTCTTTTTGCTCTGTTGCGTCTCACTTTCAGGTGAGGAACAATTCAAGAAACTGAGTTGCACCTTCCATCTCCACTCGACCCTGAATATTGATGTGGGGCTAAACATTTAATATTGTATTTGGCTAATGATTTCTAGATGTAAATATTAAGACAAAGTCAAGATTCTAGCGATTCTATATGATTGAGTTAGTATTTTCATAGAAATATAAATTACCTATATATATACAACGCAAACATTGAATATATGCGGATAAAATATTTAACATTAAATTTAAAAAGTTTCCCATTAACATTTAATGATTTTACTTATTCATAAAATACAAAGTTTTGTATTATAAGGCAATTTGAGGATCACATAAAATTATTTCAAATATAAGTTAAAAATAATATGTGTACACATGAATTGAGCTCTTAAGTCTTTAGCTTAGTTCTTCTGTGCCACTGAGCTATCCAAGATCAGCCTCTGTTCAAGGTTACACATCAACCATTATTTGAAGGTAGAGTATATCATGAACGTGTGAGGTAGTCAGCTACTTGGGCCCATCAGAAACACAGCCACGGTGATCCTTTGCAACTTATAGATAAGAATGGCCCACTAAACGAAATGTCTTGGACACAAGTACTATGTTCACGAGCTATATTTCAACCTTCATTTAAAATATAGACTTATTGGAAACCATATATACAGTAATTCTAGTCAAATATGTTCTTATATAAAGAATAATTATGCTACAATACTCAAATGTAAGTAAAGGTATAGTTTCTACTTGGTGGCATTTCTTGAAATCAACCATTATTACTAAAAGAATGAGTTGACATCAAGTTTTGAGAATCTCTATTTTCCTCAAAGTAGACTATTTATATTATTTTCAAAACTCCTAATTTATTACTAGAACCTTCACCTGCACACTGAAGACCTGTATTTCATTTGAACAGTGAATATAACAACTTTATGTTACAGCATGCTACGACTACACCACGGTCTTGCAGAATTCTCTTCTGTTCTACGAAGCTCAAAGGTCGGGTAAACTGCCCTCTGACCAGAAGGTGACCTGGCGCAAGGACTCCGCCCTCAATGATAAGGGGAATAATGGAGAGGACCTCACAGGGGGGTACTACGATGGTATGGACAACTCAAAAGTTAAACTTGATATTAATGTTGTTATTGGTTGTAAAATTATAGCAAATATCACTTCTCTGATATCTTCAATATCAAGCTCATACAATTGAGCTATTTAAATACAACAAAATTAATAGTATTAGAATAATCAATCATAAAATTAAACCCAATAAATACATTACTGATAAGATTGATTTAATTTAAATAATTTAATTAACAAATTAATTTAAATTAAAGTATTTAAAATATAGCAATGTCAGGAATTTTCATTTCATACTGTGTTTATATTGCAACACGAACATTTCTATCAGTTAACTTTATTCACATTCAGCTATGTAACAGCTAATTATTAAAGCTATCTAGCCCATCATTTTAATACAAATTTATCTTATAATATATATTATGTTTCAAAACTCTACTGACTAACATAACAATAAACTTGGGTCCTAGACCATTAACTTAGCGCCTGCAGCAACACCAATTGAAGTTCCTGAATTGACTGAACTGCTTTTGTCAGTTTGTCTTTAATGAACTCCCACTAAAGAATAGAAAGAACTGAATTTACATGATAATACTCATTTGATAGTGTAAGCGGTCTTCTGAACTCTTGCAATATTTCATAGTTTATGTTTATGTACACCATAACTTAGAATATAGAGTAGATTAAATAGAGCGGTTGACCTTTTTTGTTTAAAATATTATTCAACAAGGATGGACTAAATGAAAACCACCATTTGAATAGTTGTCAGTCCCCCTAACAAACTAGCCACAGGTACTAGGATAGCCCTTTTTACCTCCCGGGAATATTTCTGAATCGGAAAGTATGTATGTCAAATGTAACATTGCCTGTCTTTCAGCTGGAGACTACGTGAAATTCGGTTTCCCGATGGCCTTCACGACGACCGTCTTGTCTTGGGGTCTCCTAGACCACGAGAATGGATACCAAAAAGCGAGTAAGCTCGGACAACCTTCATGATCAAGAATCATCGTGCAAAGAATTCTGATCATATCACTTTCTCTTGACGTTACCTTTTAGTTAAAAGATATGTATGCATTCCTTCCGAATCTAGTATAGGGGTTAGTAAAGGACAAACTACTGTAACCTTAGTCCGTAAAATATAAGGCATTTAGAAATTGACATTATCCATTGGATATATTTCACCTTATAGCTAGGGTAAGCCCCCTTCCCCCTTTTTACATATCATGTATTCACTGAAGAGAGAGTTGGCATCCCGAAGTGTGAAGGTCAGAGTTTTAGAGAAAATCATAGGAATCAACAAACACGTCAGACATTACGCATAACTATCTCTAAAATTATCACTTGAGTTCATTGAAACATAGTAAAGTTGAGTTTTATATCAATAAAAATAAAATCTTCATCAACCACCCTGTCTTCAGCATCCCATACATTGTTCCAGACTCTGTCGATGACTGCCGCAAGGCTATCAAGTGGGCCACTGACTGGTTCCTCAAGGCCCACGTCAGCGCCAACGAGTACTACGGTCAGGTGGGCTCTGGGACAGTGGACCACGCCAGCTGGGGGAGACCCGAGGACATGACCATGGAAAGACCTGCTTTCAAGATCACCACGTCAGCCCCAGGTCAGGCGTTCATCACAACTTTGTCTCAATGACGTCAGGAGCGTCGGTTTATAAAGACGCGCTTGCTCGGCAACAGCAACCAGCAATTTAGAATAGTGGCATAGCATCAGGGTAAACAATATATGATAAGTCTCCTGCATTAATATTAAATGTTTATATGTTACGGTAAGTTTAAAATCAACTCGCAAAGCGATAAAACTGAAACAAAAGCTTCTTGCATGGACATAATATATTTTTTCCTTACACTTACTCTATTGAAACTCGCTATACTTTGTAGCAGCCCCCAGCCGTTAATTCATCACTGTGAAAGGGGAAATCCACATTTCATCAATGATACATTTTCGGCCTCGCTAAAAATCGAGCCCGGGACCCTTAACTCATTAGGCAGCCACGCTACTAACTGACAATGAGCTACGGTGGTGAACATATAGCTATCTACTTTTAATCTTGATTCTGAAGACATTGTTTTGAGGAATGTACTCTAAAAAAAAATTTAGCTTCAATTTAGTTTTAAAATGGAAGAGAACTAATTATATTATATTTTGCCTATAACCCGAAAGGGTAGTTAGACGCGGTACTAATAATAATAATAATAATAATATGTTATCTTTGTTAAGAATGCAATTTTAATATATGTCGTAATGTGTGAACAATAATGAAAGATTAGCGTATTTCTGAGAGGAATGACAGTTGGATGAAGCTAATATTTAAGAAGATATAAAGTAAGAACAAAAATTTTTTCTAGTACAGTAAAACCTGCCCAAAACGGACCCTGTATATAACGGAAACCTGTGAAAACGGACAAAATATTTTGGTACCGTTACATTTATTTGATGTAAAACACCCTGTATAAAACGGAAACCTCCCTAACTCGGAAACGGACAGCTTAGAAATTGAATTTTACAACGAGGTAAATGTCTTAATCTCTAAGAAAATAACTGTTGGAAATGCTGTGTGCTGGGTTTCTCGTGCCGCAAGACAGATTCGCCCCGACACTGTTAGGAAATGCTTGGCAAAAGCAGACTTTCAAGCTATTGAGTAGGCTGAAATTGACGAGGACAGCCAATCCCTACAAGAGCTTGCTGCCCTGTTGAGAAGAGGACACCGATGCTGAGGCTGTTGTTTCTTTCGATGAGGATATCTGCACCGAAGAATGGGTTGAAAAAGCAGCGGATCTGGTACAGAGTGACCCAGATGATCAAGAAGATGGTGACGTAAACATTTATGAAGAGAGTAGCAGCGGACAAACTATGACGGACTTGAAGATCAAGACCTATTCTGAGTCTCTGTGTGCAGTGAGTGACCTTGAGGAATTTGCTGCATTCAAAAACTGTTCGAAGCTGATGGAGCTGATGCAGGAAGCTACGGAGGAAATCCAGAAGGCTGTTATCCAGAGGACAACAAAAAAGCCTACTTTGCTGGACATGTCGCAGAACTAGGTCGGAACAAAAGGAATAATGTACAGTGTACATATAGTACTGTATATGGCAATGTGTAGATGTACTATTGACTATCGTTTATGATCCATATTGTATTTTTACTGTACATAAAATTAATTGTCTACCCTAGTCAATTCTAGTTTATACTACAGTAGCGTTTTTAATTATTTTTTTTTAGTACACCTGTGTAAAATGGAAACCTGCCGAAACAGATTTTTTTTGTCCCATCGAGTTCCGTTTTATACAAGTTTTACTGTATTTTCCCCTTCTTTAAAATCTTAGCTACGCCACTAATGTAGGACAATATAGTCCATTAGACCAAGGCTCACTCAGTGAAGGGTAGTTTGTTTACTTAAAAATTGTCTATCCTTCCTCCGAGCTATTAAAGTTCCCTGTTCGCATGTCTTACCTCTTCATGTCGTTGTGACAGGGTCTGACCTTGCCGCTGAGACCGCCGCCGCTTTGGCGGCCGCGTCCTTGGTCTTCCAATCCGTGGACTCAACCTATGCTGCCACCCTACTGGAGCACGCCAAACAGCTGTACGACTTTGGCTACAACTACAGGGGCCTCTTCTCTGACTCCATCACAGACTCGCAGTGCTGCTACACGTGAGTGCAATTAGAACTAGAAACATCGTACTTATACTGTGATATCAGAATTACACTCATAGCTTCGCGATAGGATTGGATTTTATCTACGATACTAGCGAATTGTTTTATAACACCTCGCTGAGAGCAAAGTTTCACCAATTCGCTAAGTCAACATACGGTATTTCCATGCCCCGTTTAACCTTCTGGGGGTGGATACGCCACCTCTCACATGACAGTGCTGTGGTGGGCTCATAGCACAAATCTCATCTTTCTCTCCTATCCCAAGGTAGTACTGTAACTGTTATATCTATATATTTTTAGAAGACGTAAATTGCTAATTGAAGTTGGGCAGCAGCGCAAAAGTAAAGTCATAATTGGAAACGTCAGAGCAGGGATTGAAAGTAATACTTGTCCAATGATAGAACGACCAGCATACACTTGCATATTATAATGGTGGTGGATAGAGTGAAACTCTTTATATCTATTTCGAATATGGGGGAAAACCACTATATTCAATATCAGACGAATTTGTCTGTGTGCTGAATTGATGTAAATCCAATTTCATCACAATTTATTAAAACTGTATAGTATAATGTTCAATATGTTCGCTAATTTAAACAAAAAGAAAATAACAGAGTATATTTGACTACGTAATTAAGTTGATTAAGCCTCTTTCTAAACAGATAAATCACCTGGTTTTTGCCTCAAAGCAGCTGACAACCAGCTTTCAATGTTGGTAGCATGCTCGGAGGCCAAAAATGAGTCCACCCCTTCCTTTGTTTACGGCTCTGGCTCGTGCTAGTGCCATGGTCGGTGATATTGCTCTGGTCTCCACAGATCCACCCATTATGAGGATGAACTGGTGTGGGGCGCCGCGTGGCTGTACAGGGCAACAAATGACCAGAAGTATCTTGTCTATGTCGATGAGCTATACAGCACCGTCCAGAGCATGTACGGCTTCGATTGGGACCAGAAGTTCGCTGGTGCAATGGTGAGTCACAAGGGTGCCCTTGGCAGACGTGGGATCCTGGGAAAACATCGTTTGTGTGTCCCTCAGTTATCACCGTCACCCCACCTAAAAAAATAATTTAAAACTTATTTTGTGTTTGATGTTATTACAGTAGTTTGCACCTATACACAAATTTTTAACCATATAAGTTATCAAGAAATGCCCTAAAGGTTAAATAAATGTAAGGATTGATTTCTCCCCAACCCTTAGTTTGATTAGTTTTCCCAACGAAATTGATTTTTTATAAAAGTACAAAGAACAACTCTGCCAAATTTGAATTAAATCGGTTAATGTGTTCAAAAGCTACTATGAGACATATCCTCCACAGTCAGACAAATGCAAATTGGTGGAGCTAAAACTGAGAACTCACTTCACTCGTTCAATAAATTAAACCACATTATTATGTTTTTATTTGTCTTTACACTATTACAATATTTTCTGGATCACCCACACAGGGAGCCTACTATATGAACGTGTAATTAAATATTTACAACCCCAACTTGTTTTTCCCTGTCACCTAACCATGTGTGCCTACACCCCTCCCCCCCTCCCCCCAAATCAAGAGGAGCCCTGTGCGGCCGCGCCATTTGCACACCCCTAAGGGTGGCCCTGATGAGTCACGTGGGTGTGTTTTATGACTGTCTATATACTACCTATATTTGTACAGAGCTAGTTTGGATTTAAAATTAGGAACGACTTCTTTCTGATGAATTAATCATGAAAGATATCATATATTTCCAAAACTACCTCAAACCAACACCCTAAAAATGTGTTTTGAAATAATCAAATTTAAATAAACGAGTGTCAGTAACTTTAATTACTTATTTATAAACGGATTTTGTGGATACGGATAGTGGTACTGTGGGTCTTATATACGAGCCACACAGAACTCTAGTAATGGTATTTGATGCTGTGACATGTGTAGGGTTCTGACCTATGATGTTGTTAAACTACAGTTGCGTTGAGATATTTAGTTCACCAATAACCCAATAACAGGTCACCACTCTCTCACCAGAGGTGCGCACCAACTATAAACTAATACGAGTCATATCCAAGCGAAAAATCCCCTAGGATAACTTTCTTGTTTATCCAAATCACAGGGCTATTAGTAAAACCTGAAGTAAGCTAAAATATTTTATTATGTTGGTGCAGATATACAGTTCAAGACCTTCTTTTTTTCTAGAAAACACAACCAACTATGTAACTATGACATCGGGAACACGTCTTAATATCGTCCTCCCATTAAAATAAAGTGTCTACCTATAAAATATTTGGGCTTCACTTTAGAAAATTTGTAAAATTTTATATAATAACCTTGAAATAAATTATTATTTTGTGTAAATAAAATAAAATCAAAACTGGTTTGGTAGAGCTCGAGAAAGGTATGTCGAATAAATTGTCATTTTCTGAAATTGCACCTTCTCCTTAGAGTATTTTTGAAAATTTAAATTTTTGGACATTTCCTCAGATTGTAGTTTTCATTAAGAAAAATGATGAAAATCGGTTGGCTAGAGCTCCTGAAACCATTGTCGAAATGAATAGCTTCAAGTTTTAAATTCTGTATATACAGGATAATTTAAAAGCACCCACATGTAAGTATTCAATTTGTGCTCTTTCATGATTCGGACGTTACTCGCTTGACTGGCATCGGATTCTGCAGACAGCCATTGTGTTTTTTTTTGACGACTCTTATCAAATGATGGTTTGTACGCCTTCATTAGTGAATGTGTGTGGACGGTCACGTCTTGGTTGGTCAGTAGCACTTTAGGTCTTTTGGAACTAATCAATAAGTTTGGCAACAGTTGCCTGTGTGAGATGCCCTCCTGGTGTTGGTATTCTGATGAATCGCTCTGCAACCTTGTAACAGCTTCCTGAGTACGTCAGGAGTATTATCTCTTTAGGATCTACTTTAGACAAAGTCATTTGAGAAAGCCACCTAAAGAAAAATATTTCCCACGTATGAAGACTTTTGAATCAACCTATAGATTAATCTTCACGTGTTTGACACTAAACAAGGAAATTTAAATATCCACCTCTTGTCCTGTACATATTTAACTTGGTCACCACCATTACGCGTTATTGTCCACCTAGACCATGCTGTACAAGGTCACGAAGGACGAGAAGTACGCGACGGACGTCAAGAACTACTGCGATTACGTCATCAACAGTTCAAGTAGGACCCCCAAAGGATTGATCTTCATCTACGACTGGGGACCAGCGCGGTACGCCGCCAACTTGGCCTTCATATTTATGCAGGTACAGTGCCCAAGTGGCTGTAGACTAGATACTTTCTTATGACGATGTGTAGCAGTATAGTGAGGTTTATTTACAGAGGTGTATGGTACACCTAGAGTTCCAAAAAGTAAAACAAACTTGATTCTTAAACTACTCATTTAAAGTATCTGCAGGTTCAATTATATTCCATCCTGTATATTCTACTCCTTTCGACACCTCAGCAACTTTATTTTAGTACATCGAATCTTACTACCAATCCAGGCTATTCGCATATTTACACTAAGTGATTTAGGGCTAAGAAAGATATAATTGACAGTAAATGTACCCACATTTGCGTAAAGGTATAGTGTGAAATAATTTAGTAAAAAACCCCCTCAGACCATCCGAGCGGAACTTGAATCTCGATCTTCGCGTCACCAGCTATCAATAGTGACTTCTTATAATATTCCACCACCAGAGTGAGTATCTACATTCAAAACTGGCATATTCCATTCGAGTCTAGGTATTTGGTTTCAAGCCGTAATTCAGGTGCGCTAAGTTTGACTATGAATATGGCCCCTTGTCATCAGGCCGCAGATCTTGGCATCAACGCCGACACCTACCGCGCTGAGGCCAAGAAACAGATCGATTATATCCTTGGGGATGGTGGCCGAAGCTACGTCATAGGCTACGGGGATAACTACCCTACCCACGCGCACCATAGGTCCAGGTAAGTTCTTGGTACACCCGAGTGTTGAGCCTCTGAGTAGAAACTGGG
>CABFWO010002945.1:33631-47983 GCA_902155825.1 Timema genevievae
GGGAGGGGTGGAGAGGTTATGGTGTGTCATACTTACACGCACACTCATTTTGAGTACGAGGATTATGTATAGATTGCAACATCTCCTTAGACCAACACTACAGTGTAACTACTCTAGATGTAAAGGGAAAATCTTAAATCGATATTGCCTATCCCTTGATATAATTCTGTAGCTCATAGTCTCGCTCAAGGATACCCACACTACGACCCACAGGCCAGATCCGGCCCGCAAGGGCTTTTTATCCGGTCCGTGGATGCTTTTAAAAATATTATCTACGTACCGTATTGGCCCGAATATAATGATATGTTCTTCTCCTAAAATGTCCTTCCTCAAACTGCACTTGTATTATATGCGCAGCCTAGCATTTTTCACTGAAAAAAAAACGGAAGATTCATACAGAGGTCTATTTTGTATCATGCTGGGATTATAATGGCCAGCAGGCGCGTTCGATAGTCATTGTATCGGCAGTCTGGTGAGAACAGCTTGAGCAAGGGTATCTAATAATAAACTCAAGGTCAGAGCAGCTGGAAGTTACGTGTTACCGGACTAAGGGACGGTCTTATAACTACCACATAAATATTGCTATCAGGAGGTTAAAGTTAGCTTCCAGTTAAAGGTTATCAGCCACTTTAATATTTTACGCGTATTATGAACTGAGTTTATCTGCCGGATAGCTATCTGTAGAATAAATATATTTTTATGCTGAAAATGCAAGGTTGGTACTGTTTTTACTGGTGCGCGCATGCGTATAAGCCCTTACGCTACCGCTACAACCTAGTGAGTGGTGAGATTACTCAACATTTGTTAAATAATGGCGGCCAAACGAGTGCGAGAAAACAGATGGCGTGACGTGGGCGCAGAAGCTAAATTGCCTAGCAAGTACTAATTTCGGTGTCTGCCAAAATGTAGGCAATAATTTGGTACAACGTTTACAAAATTTCATTTATTGTACTCACATTTTGATAATTTGTTCTTATATAAATATAACTCTACAAATAGCTTGTCAGTTTGTATAAAAGTGTGAATTAAATGTTCTAACTTTATATAGTTAGAGCCCGCGCCTGTGCTTACTAAACACGTGAACAAAGATTTTAACCTAAAAACAGATTCTGATAGGCGAAACCTCATTAAAAACAACGCGTCGCTATGTCAACAACAATTTTAACTTTAAGATAAAAGTTATCAGGTACTTGAACCTCCCGATAAAAATGTGATGGATAGATACATTTTATCTGGCAGATAAATGTTATCTAATAGTGATTAGACGCACTTTTAACTTATCCACCAGATAGAAATATTTATCTACCAGATTAATATCTATCCAGGAGTCATAAGACCGGCCCTAAGATAAGCTGACGTATATGGCACAGACCTTCAATACCTTATCATCCGCGAACAGTGTTTCCTACCAGTCATCCGCAATACGCAATTATAACGTGGGATTGTTTGTATTATGCCATTTATTTTTATATGAATATATTTTCTCATGGACTCCCATATTAAATTTTTTAAATGTCATTGTTAAGGAAGAGAAAAGTTGACAGTTAATGTCGGGTCTTTAATGAACAATGGACAATTTATTACTTCATTGTGCAGTGCAAAAACAAGTGTTTGTGTTTTATTTGTAGAGAGTCTGTAGCAGTGTTCAAATAATACAACTTGAAAAGACATTATAATAGAAATACAGGTAAAAATTTGACAAATTTGAAGGATAATTACGTGATAAAACGCTACAAGAACTTAAAGGCAGTGTATTAAGTCAAAAAATGTTTTAAAAAAAGTTGCAAGTGAAAATATTGCCTCGGTTAGAGCCAGTTATCGTTTTGCAGCAATCATTACTAAAGAAGGTAGACCGTTTACAGATGATGAATTTGTTAAAAATTATATTTTAGGAACAGTTGAAGAAATAAGTCCCAATTCACTAAAAACATTTGCTGGTGTAAGCTTATCTTCAAGTACAGTTACTAGGAGAGTTGAGGATCTAGGATCAGATATCACTCTAGTAATTTTACTCACTTTTCACTGGCGAATGTTGAAAGCGAGGATGTGAGCCATACTGCTCAGTTAACTATTTTTATCCGTGGGATCAGAGTTTTAAAGTAATTGAAGAACTAGCAGCATTGAGCAGCTTGAAGGACACTACTACCAGAGAAAATATATTTTTGAATGTAACAGAAACAATTGATTAATTAGAATTAAATTGGGAAAAGCTTACTTGTGTAACTACTGATGGTGCGAAAAGTATGGTTGGTTCTAATATTGGTTTAATTGAAAGAATTAACAGATTATTTGATAACAAAAGTAGCCATCGACCAAAGTTTTTACATTGTATCATACATCAACAATCTTTATGTGGTAAAGCTCTTGATTTAAACTCTGTAAGTTCTCCCGTTATGTCTACTGTAAATTATATAAGAAAGGGTGGATTGAATCATTGTCAGTATAAAAGTTTTCTAGGAGATATTGAATTGCTGTGATTATTTGTGGAAAACTATGTAGACTGAATTTAAATTTTCTGTTCAAAATTGTATTGAGAAAATCACATTGCTACAAAATGAGCTAAATGAGTGATTCAAAGATTTTTACAGCAATGAAAAATCATTTGTTTTATTTCAAATCCTTTTGAAATTGTTGCTGATGACGTTGATGTAAATATGCAACTAGAAATGATAGATTTTCAATAATTAAACTATTTGCTAAAATCGTTATTTAAACATGAAAACTTGATTAAGTTGTATTCTTTGTTGCCAGTAAGTAAATATATTAATATTAAGAATTTTACAAGAAAAATTATTTCCATATTCGGTGGTACATACATTTGCGAGCAATCATTTTCCGGGAGGAAACATATTAAATAAAAAATCCACTCAAGATTAAATGATAATCATTTGCAAGATTTTTTAAAATTAGATGTTTCTAATTTAACACCTAATATTAATCAAATGTTTCTGGAAGCAAAGAAACAAGCCCATAGTTCTCATTAGCCCTACTTAAATGCCGGTGGAGAGTTAAAATATATGTAATTATTATGAAACATGTATTGGTTTAGTAATTAGTTATATATTGCAAACATTAGAGTGATTAGACAATTAGAGTTGGTTTATTGTTAAACTTACGTAGATTTCTATGTGAAAATATTTTTTTTTTAAATCTGGCCCACTTAGCAATTTCAATACTCTTATATGGCCCTATTCTTAAAAAGTTTGGGGACCCCTGGTCTAGTTTTAAAATGTGTAGCTTGATCTCTAATATCCCATGTGATTCTATAAAAAAAAGCGCAAGCTAAAACTCTAAACAGAAAAAAAACCACAGCCATAAATGCTCATAGGAAAAAAGCCCACACGGAAAAAACCCAACATGGAAAAATACCCACATGGAAAAAAAACACATGGAAAAATACCCAAATGGAAAAAAAACCACATGGAAAAATACCCACACGGAAAAACATCCACACGGAAAAATGCTCACACGGAAAAATGCTCACAAGGAAAAATGTTCCCAAGGAAATAAGCCCACAAGGAAAAAACACACGAGGAAAAATGCTCACATGGAAAAATGCCCATAAGGAAAAATGCCCACATGGAAAAATACCCACACGAAAAATTCTCACACGAAAAATACCGACACGAAAAAAAATATAAATCAAGGTTAATTTTTAACGGAATGTAAGTTTGATTGGGGTTTTGCATTAATAAACTTTTTAGTTTCCACTTGTAAAGTGCGCGTTTGAGTTATTCCTCTGCATTAATAGAGTTTTCATTCACATTTTTGGGTCATTTTTGTAAATTTAAAGCCATTTTTTTTTGTCATTTTTCGTGTCATTCTATAGAGAATTTTTTGACACATTTTAGGTAATCAAAATTCTGGCCCTGGTACAACAACATAGCCAATGTTTACAACAAGTTCTTAGAGTTCATATAAAATACATAAATATATCAAAATAGAGTTATATTTTATGGTTATTATACATTTAAGTTGGATCTACATGCTGGTGTAGTTTAATAAGTAGGCTACATACTACATAAAATAGAACAAAGAATATAAATCTAAAAATATAAAATATTGTTAAATTGTTACGAAATTATCAAGGTTTAGTCTACAAAAAATTATCTATAGAATGACACGAAAAATGACAGAAAAATGGCTTTAAATTTACAAAAATGACCCAAAAAAGTGAATGGAAACTCTATGAATGCACAAGAATAAATCAAACGCGCACTTTACAAGTGGAAACTAAAAAGTTTATTAATGCAAAACCCCAATCAAACTTACATTCCGTTAAAAACTAACCTTGATTTAATTTTTTTTCGTGTGGGCATTTTTAGTGTGAGTATTTTTCGTGTGAGTATTTTTCGTGTGAGCATATTTTGTATGAGCATTTTTTGTGTGAGCATTTTTCTGTGTGGGCATTTATCCTTGTGCGCATTTTTCCATGTGGGCATTTTTCCGTATGGGCATTTTACCATGTTGGCTCTTTTTCGTATGGGCATTTTTTCATGTGAGCATTTTTACGTATGGGCATTTTTCCATGTGGGCTCTTTTTCGTGTGGGCATTTTTTCATGTGGGCATTTTTCCGTGGAAGCTTTTTTCCTGTGAGTATTTATGACCGTGGGTTTTTTTCTGTGCGGAATTTCATGTGCGCTTTTATCGTTTACGCTTTTTTCCGGTCACCCTTCCATGTTAACCTCGTATATCCCAGTTTAATCACGTATATCCCTTGTTGATATCACATCTACCATGTTAACCTCGTATATCCCTTGTTGATATCATATCTACCATGTTAACCTCGTATATCCCAGTTTAATCACGTATATCCCTTGCTGATATCACATCTACCATGTTAACCTCGTATATCCCAGTTTAATCACGTATATCCCTTGCTGATATCACATCTACCGTGTTTACCTCGTATATCCCAGTTTAATCACGTATATCCCTTGCTGATATCACATCTACCATGTTTACCTCGTATATCCCAGTTTAATCACGTATATCCCTTGCTGATATCACATCTACCGTGTTTACCTCGTATATCCCATATTGATCTCATGTGACGTTACAGCTCTTGCCCTGACGCACCCGCCACATGCGACTGGAACACGTACAGTGGTACGCAGCCAAACGCGCATGTGCTGTACGGGGGTATGGTAGGGGGCCCGGACAAGAACGACGCCTTCGAGGACCTGCGTTCCGACTGGAGACACACCGAGGTTGGGTGTGATTACAACGCCGCCTTCCAGAGTACCCTAGCGCACTTCGTTGAACTGGGGTATTGAGGATGCATGGACACGCTGGACAACTCTGAGCTTTGTAACCGCACCTTGATTTGGCAACACTGGACAGTCACTCACAACATAAGCTATAGTAGCCGAGCTGTTATGATTACAAGCATGATGTCAGATAATACTATGAATGATGTATTTGTTGTTCAAATGGTGTCTTTTTTGTCTTTTTTGTAACTAATTTAAAATAAACCAGTGAGAGTTTCCAAATTATGACTTGATACTTTCAGTCGCTAGAAATGGTAAATAAGAGAGGCTGTACTTCGCTTACGTTATGGACGGTTTTTAATAATCTCCCCACTGTAAAGCTACAGTAGTTCTGAATCTATGGTGTCAAGGTGGTCTAGTGGTGCCAGCTGTAGCCTCCTTTATCATATCAAATAAAGGGAAGCGTACAAGACAAAATAAGAATAGAAGAGACAACACAGGGAATTGGTAAGTTTTTTAATGTTTGGTGGAAAAACTCGGGGGGTCAGGGTGGGAAGAATCTCCTCACCACTGGAATAAGTTTAACCCCATTCCTCCTTCGATACATTTCAAATTCTCTGATATTATCGAATATGAATCCCTAAATAAAACTTCAAATTACTCTTAGATGCATTCAATTTTCGAATATTTGTCAGTGGAAGATCAGTTCAAATATCTTCTAGAGGCATCTTTTTTTAAATGCAGAATAGGACAGTTCCAAATAGTTTCTGAAAAGACCCATTTTCAAAATATTGCCGCGAGAAGGCCACTTCATATAGCTTATATCTCAGACCAGCGAATGAACAATCATCGTTTTGACACAAACCACAAAGATCCGGACAAGCCTGTACCCATTCATGCTGGTACCCACAACCAGGACTTTCAAACCTGCTACACCACCAAAATATTAAGAGCATTTCCCAAACAGTGCAACAGTTCTCAACTTAAGACAGCGGGAACTGGCCCACCAATGGATTACCAAATCAAGATTACCACCAGGCCTCAACAGAAGAAAGTCAAGAGTGATGATAAAAATACAGACAAATCATTATATAAACCCGGATCGGGCTGTTCTTGCTACCTATACAACTCGTCCTTGTATGTAATGGATCCCAAGTAGTGAAAAAACACAGACAACACCTTATATAAATCAGGATGAGGTTGTACCTACTCCTCAAACAAACTTCGACCTGTGGAAGAAGTTGGCGTCCGTGATGGAGTCGGAGTATTTACACCTGTGCGTTTTGGAGAAGTCGTACAGTTCCCTGACACGTTGTAGCAGGATGGCGGCGTAGTCGAACCCGGTGCTCGTCAGTGGTATGGACCCCGTCGCTAGGGCCGCAGCCATCTCGGCAGCTAGGTCAGAACCTGCGCAGTAGGAAAAAATTTGTTCCTAATGAAGTGGTTGACAGAAATCGTTCATCCTCATGAGTCATTTAGGCCTTCTTATGTTCTTTAAATACTAGTTTAAACTACAAAGTAAGTTTTGAATGATTATTTGTAAATATTACGTTTAACACAAGGGTTATCAACAAGCGAATCCAAGGAGTAATTTTAGGGAATGTAGTTTTAGTGAGTGTTCATCCAGATTAGCGTGGAGATATAAATAAGTACCAATCGCCCCGTCACCAGCAAACCAATTTTAATGACATTTAGATCACGTGTCCACTGGGGTAGGTAAAATGTTGTACCCTTGCTATGTTGTTATAATCCACTTGGGGTGGAGGTGTTGATCTGGTAGGCAGGACGAACCCAAGGTTGGGATGAACCATGGTCATGTCCTCAGGGCGGCCTCAGTAGTTTTGATCAATCATCCCATTTCCCACTTGCCCGTACAGAGCATTGGTGTCCACGTGGGCCTTGAGGAAGTAGACAGTGCCTCATTTGATGGCTTTGTGCGCGTCCTACATCAGACCTGCACAAATACAAGCGGAAGTAGACAGTGCCTCATTTGATGGCATTTGTGCGCGTCCTACATCAGGCCTGCACAAATACAAACAGACGTAGTCAGTGCCTCATTTGATGGCTTTGTGCGCGTCCTACATCAGACCTGCACAAATACAAGTGGAAGTAAGCAGTGCCTCATTTGATGGCTTTGTGCGCGTCCTACATCAGACCTGCACAAATACAAGCGGAAGTAGACAGTGCCTCATTTGATGGCATTTGTGCGCGTCCTACATCAGACCTGCACAAATACGGAAGCTAGCTGATTCAGAAAATTATCCTCTATTGTGTCACGTGACTCACCTGCTGATTTATAGGTATCCTCGTATGATATTTTTCCCCATGACAGGATAGTGATGGTGTAGGCCATAGGGAACACAATCTTGACAAAGTCTCCAGCTGTAAACACAGAAACCTTGTATGGACACCTTGTTTGGTCTGTATCAACAGGCAAGGGCTCAGTTTTAATAAATAGTTAAGTTGTTCATTACTTTAAAAAAGTATTTAAGACACACAAGAAATAAATTTATTTACAAACTGCAGAAAACTTATAATTGTATATACCTAGCAAACTAGGTGTGCCAGACATTTTTCAAAATTTATTTGTCACTTTACAACAAAATTATTAAGTATTATTAATATGGGTGTTATTATTATTATTATTATTATTATTATTATTATTATTATTATTATTATTATTATTATTATTATTATTATTATAAGGTAAGCAAAATATCAATAAGCTGTGTGACCATATTTCTTGGCCTGAATTTACTCAAGCTGCCATTTGTACCAGCGCAAGTATAAAAATGGCCCAACTTAATCCCCACCAAGCGCATTATTAATTTGTTCTGTTTATGTGTTCACTAAACAAGAAGCAAACTTGTGGCAAGAACAAAAGTGAACTCATTAAAAACGGTTACATTTGCACCTTCTTTAACCAATCCGTGTGAAGAATCTACCTACACAGTTACATCTACTTTTTTAAATCTTTACTTAAAATGGCATAAACTACAATTTTACTAAACTTTTTCTTATGGGATTGAAATTAAATTAAGCCTATTTCTGGGTGATTTTAGTACAACTATGTTATTAATAATAAATTATTCACGTATAAATTAATATACTAATAGTTTAATATTACAAAACCTCTCGGATCTATAGAAATATTAGACCTACAACGTTTCTACTTTCTCTCGACCCCTCGGAGAGAGAAGTATTGTAATCGTCAAAAAAATCGAATTCTAGATTTTGATAAATGTCGATGTTTCATGACCTCCTGAAACCCAAAAAGTTGTTTTTGTGAGGCCGTCTGTCTGTCTGTCTGCATCTCAGCCTAGAGCCTAAGATATTTTATTGATTGTGCTGAAAATAGGTATCTAAGTTTTCATAGAGTTCTTCTGAAGGGTTTTTTTGAATTAGATATCCAACCCTAAAATTAAGAGTAGTTTACTGACTGAAGGTTAAAATGAAAAGTAAAAAAAAAATCGATTTTCTCAAAGTTCACTCTAACGACTTTGATTAAATTCTGTATTCGAGTATTGTTTAACATTTCAAATAAAATGGCAGTTCTTCTTTTCATATGAAAATTACTTTTTGGGTACTTAAGATTGGCATAAGTTTCCAACTTTGATACTACCGCAATTTTTTGAGATACTAAATAACTTATCATTGTAAGGTTGTAGTACTATTAAAAACTAAAATCTTTTGTATGGAATATATTTGTACAAAACCAATAGTTTATGAGCTATAAGCAAATATACTCTACATACTATATATTTTTATGGAACTCTTTGACAATCAAAATGAATTGTTACGCTCTTTGGTGGACAGAGATGTTCCTCTTTTCTCAATGTTTCTGTAAAAGTGTATAATATTTCATTCATGCTCTTTGGTGGATTGTTTCTGCAACAATGTATGTGATTTTGTCCCACAAATCTTACGAGTTTTTAGTAAATGATTCTATAATAAGATAAAAGAAAGAAAACATCTGTGTGGTGTACCGTACCATTTATTTGCTTTATTTTATAATAATGAAAGAAATGATATGGCATTGTACTACTACACAGCTCAACAATACCAGGTAAGTAATAAATAGATTTTCTACCACTTTAGTTTACTCTAGATTGAAACAAATTATGGGCTTGTAATACATAAGTTATTTTATTTCCAGTGTTAATCACTATTGGAGTACCGTTTGTATAATGTATTCTGAAGAACTCATTAAATATTTCACAATTTTTATTTGATGAAATGGTATGTATGATTTACAAGTAGCGCCTACTTTTGAGTGTGCGCGCAGATAAACAGCGCAATTTTGCTCTCAAATTGCCTGATATTCTTAGGAATACGGATGAAGGGGCATCTTTAAAAGTTGCACCGGTTTATTTATTTGCACCCTTTATTGAATCAAGGCATTGTTGTTTTAGCCTATGCATAAAAAGGTTCTCTGGAATAAAAGCTATAATGAACTTTATAAGCAAGTATAATTCGTAACATTATTATATTGATAAGCATCTGCATCATGTATTGTATTTATTTGGTCCATAAATAAAATGTTATTATTTAATTATTTGAAATATAAATACTAAACTATATGATTATACAAAAATATGGACGTTCAACTACAAGTAAAAATATATAATGTATATATAGAAACTAATAAATAAAATATATAATGTATATATAGAAACTAATAAATAAAATATATAATGTATACATAAAAACTAATAAATAAAATATATAATGTATACATAAAAACTAATGTATTAGGCCTAAGCCACGTTGAAGAAATTAACTCTTCAAAGCGGCCCAAGCCCGAAAACATTTCATTCTAACACCGGCCATAAAAGCCTTCCAAACAAATGTATACATTGTTGAATTATTGTTAGAGCCAAATGGAAGTGTTTTATTAGGTGTCACTAGTTTATATTGTTATAGTTTCTGACATACTTTACCTGGGGTCGGGAAGTCCAAAGCCACATGAGAGGTAAACATGTGTTCACACATAACATCGTTTCTGAATGAGACACAAAGTAAAGTGTTGGCTTTCTACCTTCAAAATAAGGTGATAGCAATATAATCAACATTCTAATGTAAATTTGTTGATGTTGAAAAAGTTTTCTCTTAACACTATTTACCAATAGATATTGTTACCATGCGGAAAGGGCACATGTAAAAGTGTATTGGATGCTTGTCAATTATCGCGAACCAGATTATTTTTTAAATTGCTTGTCACACGTTCGGGCTCTATTGTGTAGCAATAAGTATATTTTAGTGAGAGTATTTGCATGAATATGTCCCATTCAAGAGTTCCAATAAAATAGATGATTATGAAAAGTGTTTAGTAATTTCATAAAATAAATTATAACTTTGATGAGTTATTTGATGTCAAATCTGGGGTTTATCTTCCCAAAACAAAATCATAGAACGCAATTTTCTATTCACAACATTGGTAACTAGCACAAAAAAAAAGTATAGATCGATTTTGATAGGAAGAACAGTTTTGAAATTATAAAAATATTCTATTAAGTTCAACAATAATCACATTCTACCATATTGTTAGTATTATTACACAGGTTTGAAAGGGAATACAATAAGCCAATGTGAAATAATTTGTTGCGTTGTTTTGGGCATGTTGAGAAGATGAGTGTGTATTGGGTGAAGAAGCAAATATATATAGGTAGAGCGTGTGGAAGGGGTTGGCCATGTAAGGCGTGGCTAAGTTTTGTAGACAAATGAAGGAAAAAGAGAAACATTAACAGTTTTAAGAATAAAAGATCATGTGTGACTCTGTGACTGGATGTTGTTGAAGTGAAGGGAGTATGTAAGGATAGGGAAGTGTGGAGAAAGTTAGTGAGGATGGATTAAGTACGGAGTTGTTTTTTTGAGATATATTCACAATTTCTTGACTACCGCGTTAGGGAACGGCGTGATTATGTATGTATGTATGTATGTATGTATGTATGTATGTATGTATGTATGTATGTATGTATGTATGTATATATGTACTTACGTATATGTATGTATGTATGTATGTATGTATGTATGTACGTACGTATGTATGTATGTATGTATGTATATATGTATGTATGTATATATGTATGTATGTATATATGTATGTATGTATATATGCGTTGTATAAAAATTAGCCTAAGCGTTGATCTTGGCTATTCGAACAAGGTTTTATTCTTGCTAATTTGAAATCACGGCTGACCCCTAAACAAACATAGTTATACTTACCTGTAATACATAATGGGATCACTAACAGTCTACTCACCAAAATGAAGGGGCTTTGACTGTGTTAATTCTCAATTTGGGCTTTCACAAGTTCTTGGTTTTATACAACGTAGGGATGTAGATAACGGGAGAAATGACCATTGCTGGGTTTTTTTCAGTTTTTATAGAAAAAAGTTTGCATTATACAAAATAAATAAAATCGTGCTTTAGTATAAACAGAGAGTTTAATTTTATTCGCATGGTGACCTTATCAGTTGTTGACTATTTGGCACGACTTAAATGACAAACTGTTTAAATAAAAGGAGAAGTTGTCATTAAATTCCAGGACAACCTTTACAGATATTTTTTTAAATGTTGAGGTCACCATGGGAAGAAAATTAACCATTGTGTTTTTATAGAAGCAATATTTTATTTATTTAGACCAACAAAATGTTTTGTTATAAAAACTGCACAAACACCCTTTCTGGCGTCCCCTTCATCCCCACCTTTAGCTCTTTTCAAACTCAAAGGGTCACTAGCGCCTGTGACGATACTTAAAGTGAACTATGAATCATCGATACCTCACCTCACCTGCTTTCACTTGACTAAATGTCGTCTCAGCTGAACTAATTAGACTGAGCGAAACTTCGAAAACTTTGAGTTCACATCGAATATTCCTCAGCTTCATATTCGCTTTGACAAAAAATAAAATACGGCTTTGACAGACACAAAACATCGCCAGTAAAAATATTAATATATAAAATACAAATTTATGTTCAATTTATGTCATTTTGTCCAGTTATTTCCATTACAAATAAATTTTCAAATCACAAGAGTATCTGATAAATTGATGCATCCGCCTAGGTCAAAATATCCTAAAAACTATGCAAAAAATCTTTAAATTATAGTTAGTAACTTAAGTTATAGAATGTGCACAATACTATATTATTTTTCAATATAAAATAATAAAAAAATATTCAAATTTAGATGTGGTTTTGGGAGTATTTCATATTATTCTATTTAACTTTATTTGCTTCAAATAAACAAAAATTGAACTTCGGACAGCCCTACGAACTAATTTGTTGGAACCTGAAGCTCGGTAGCTCACAGGTCATGATAGTTCAAGGTCTGTTTCCGGAGAGGACATAAGGGAAGCGACAATAATCCATAGCAAATTTAGCGATTAAGTGATGGATTATGATCTTGTGATCCAACTATGGTTTGTAATTAGATTGAGGGGATCAGGGCCTTACCAGTAAATGTATTTTGGGGGAGTATTGGGGGTTGGTATCATCTATGGTGGATTCAGGATATAGCAAAAGATTCGTTTAGCAAACATTTGTATAAAATCAATTTTTTTTTCAGCTTAAGCCCAATAAGATATATGAGATTTTTAACAAACTATTGGGCTAAGTTTTGAGGAGAAATATAAAAATAAGTTATTACTAATACTTTCAGAGGGGTTTGAGTGCCCCAATAAATACCTACCCCTTGGTACGGTCCTGGAGGGTATTTTCGAGTAAGGATACCATATCTGTCAAATATATTCGCGCATTTGTAATAATTACGTTTGTCTTAAAGGGCTCAAATTACGAATACCGTCTATATTTATACTTTTATAACGACTAAACTATAATATAGAGTAACATTTATATTAGAAACCATTTTTAGCAATCCTCTTTTTGATACTGACCAAACCATAAAAGAGTGATTTAAGGTTCCCGGCTAGTATTAGTCAGTATTATTCTTTATTCGTGAATTTGAAACAAACATTCTCACCATGATCAAATTTTAATTAGGTATTCTAGAGTGAAAAGGCAGATTTGCTATCATATTACAATACTAACTACTTATGGTATAATTTAAGTTAATATTTCGATATATTAAATGTATTTTCTTGAAAGTGATTAAACTCGCAAGTTGATGGTCATGGATCTTCACCTAAAGCGGTGCAGTTCCTTAGTAAAACACTCATATTATTTCTAAGTGCACTTAAATTTCTTACTTAGTCACGTATCCACACTGGTGCTCATGTGGTTTATGGCGTCACGATCGCAATTGACTAGATTTTCGTGAAAGGTTTTCCACATATCATTTATCTCTTTGATCCCTCTCCTCCCTTGCCCTATGCTAAGGTGGGTGTACCTCCCCTAATCTACCCTACTGATACCTACGCCGTAGGTGCAGCTGTTAAAAATAGTCCTAAAATAAAGCCTTCCTGTATAGTCTACACGTTCGCCGAAAAATAAGTACATAACAGAAACATATCCACGCGACAAGCTATACCATTATTGCTATATTGCTATACCAGCGATTCTCAATTACTTCTAGCCAAGGACATCCAGTGGGCATGAAAACTTAATTTGGTAAATTTACATACAGGCTTACTCAAAACGAAAACTAAGCCCCTCATAATATTATAAACATTATTTTAATTTTAAGATTTACGTAAGGTGTAAAACAGGACTGTTGGGTTATATATGTATTTTATCAATTTAATTATTCTCCTTTTCATTGAAATAATTTACCTTGGGCCAGACGGATATCCTTCACGGTACCCCTATTGAGAACCACTGCCTAAACCAATCACACTATTTCAGCTCGATCCTTGTCAGCTTGGCGTGATTTGAAATAGTTTCAGCTACCTTGATTCCGCGTCACAGCATCTGCTTGGGATACCAACTCAAATTTCGAAACCAACTGACTATCAGTGCGCGCGGGCCTACAAACCGGGACACAATATGATTGCTGTTTTACTAATGTTGTGAGGAGTTTTGAAATAACTCGTTACGTGGGAAGAGTGGTAGTAGTTTTTGTTATAAGTGATTTGTTTCATGATACAATATTATATTGTGACATTAAGGTGGGGATTTAGCGGACGTGAAAAAAGTAAGTATTTTTGCAGTTTTTTTAGCAAAACATGTTTTTTTTTTTTTTTTT
>CABFWO010002945.1:51657-64854 GCA_902155825.1 Timema genevievae
CCTCCTCAGTTCCCACATTTCCAATTTGAAATTTTAAGAATTATTTGGTTATCTTATATGGTCTATTTACTTGTCTACCAAATTTCAACTTAACCACATCGATAATAATGTTCTAGATTAGTTGTTGAAATTTCATAATGTTCGGACGTAATTTTGATATACGGAAAGATCTATTAACATACATGCAAAATTTCAATTTTCTATCCCCTCAAAAATTGTTTTTATATACGATTTGGGAATTTAAGGGAACCTGCCCTCCCCATTTTCCACTCCTTCATTTTAAAATTCAATAATTAAGAACTTTATAAAGTTTTATACCTGTCTAACAAATGTCAATATTCTAATACTGTGAGAAGTAGGCCTAATTTAGTCTTATAGTTTTGGAAACTCTACCCCCTTGAGGTGACCTGGTGGTCTAGGGGTAAGGTGTCAGACTTCTGTGCTGGGGGTCCGGGGTTCAATCCTCGGTCCTGGCACAGATTTATCTGATTACCAAGCCCTTCCTTCTCCTCTGACAAGACGTGTATTAATCACGACTTGTGAATGTGAGGAATGCCAGGCCTCTACCGTGGTTCGGATTCCACGTTAAACTGTAGGTCCTACATTTCATTTCACAATCACCCTACCATTGCACATTAGCGTAAGTGCGTATAACCCGAACGGGTAGTAAGACGCGGTGCTAATAATAATAATCTACCCCCTTCACTGTCTGTCTACCTTATTTCTCTAACTCCCTCTTATGAATCCCAAATGCTAAGATTTATTTGGTTATCTAGAGTTGTACTTTTACCTTTCTCCCAAATTTAAATTTCCTACCATACCTAAAAGTTTTGTAGGCCCCTTATCCCCTTATTTCTTGGGGTCTATTTATAACTGTTAAAATTTACATACTTCTATACTTATTTGGAGTGGGATTTTTACCGGCCTGCTGAATATCAATTTTTTACCATAATTAGAAGTAGTTGCTTCTAATAGTTTTGTAAATTTAGAACCCCTCCAATCCCAAATGTCTTATTCACTTTGAGAAGTTTCAAATTCTAAGATTAATTTGGTTATTTGGAATGTTCTCTTTAACTTATCTCAAAAGTATATTCTGGCTATAGCACAAAAGTTCATGTTCGGGCACATATGAGCACAAAAGAAGCTCAAACGAATGGTGAAAATAGAATTTTGCTACATTGATATTTTAAAATGTGGCGGGCCAGCTTGAACTCAATTTTTCTACATGCTATGGTATAGGGAAGGCTCAACTTAGCCCGCTACATTAATTGTTCTCTAGAATGCCTAATTTTAGAGCACATATGTTCATTTTCGGGCACATATGAGCACAAACGAAGCAGAAACTAATGGCGAAAACATAATTTTGTTATGTTTTGTTTTTCAATATGTGGCAGGCTAGCTTGAGCTCAAGGTGGATCGCCTTCATTAAATCTTATCTAAAAGGCCTAGTTTCACAGCACAAAAGTTCATGTTCGGGCACATATAAGCACAAACAAATAATAAACGAATGGTGAAAACATAATTTTGTTACATTGATATTTCAAAATGTGACGGGCCAGCTAGAACTCGATTTTTCGACAGGTTATGATATAGGGAAGGCTCAAGTTAGCCTGCCACATTAAATATTCTCTAGAATGCCTAATTTTAAAGCAAAAATGTTCATTTTCAGGCACATTGGAGTGACATAAATAAATTTTTGTTACGTTGTGTTTTCCAGTATGTGGCGGACTAGCTTGAGCTCAAGTTAGCCCATCCCATTAAATATTTTCTAAAGGGGCCAGTTTCACAGCACAAATGTTCATGTTCGGGCACATATGAGCACAAATAGAGCACAAACGATTGAACAAAAAAAAAATTCAGCAATGTGGTGGGCCAACTTGAGTTACGTCTACATTCGGGCATTCCCTGGGCAACGGTACATTACTACTGGCTAATCCTTCCACAAACTAGGCTACGAATATTGTAGCCCAGACGTGCAATATTATTATTATTATTATTATTATTATTATTATTATTATTATTATTATTATTATTGTTATTTCACTTCAGTTGAGATAATAAAAGATTTGAATACACATTACACATCCTTGCTAAGTTTCTAGCACTTTGGTGGAGAGAGTAAAGGATTAGTAATAAATACATTCACATACTAATTTCGATCGAGAGAGTAGAGAGAGAGTTTTTTTCCCAGGGGTTGCAATAATCCACCTACACAGTCTGAACGTCAAAACAAGAAATGTTAGTACAGCTGTGTATGACCAGCCGTTAGTCATTTCTGTGCCACATGGAGCCATATTGCCACCTTGTATATAAGGCACCTACACAACAACCAGACCAACATTCTAGCTTCTGTTCCCTAGAATAACACAAACAAGATGGCGTTCAACAAGATGTTGGCAGCTCTAATGGTGGTCTGCTTAGTGCAGGTAAGTTTGTGGAAGGAAGTTTCTTACATCATTTCAGCAATGGCGTGTGTATTTTATAAATTAATATTACTATAGAACATAAAAAGTAGTTTTAAGTGGTTCTTAAGAAAGCTGTAAGCACAGCTAACTTTTGTTTAACTTTTTTTTTTTTTACTAAAGACTCCATACTGTCAGTGTATTCCTCAATTTTGCAAACAGGATTACCAACACTGATTTAAGTTCCCGAAACGTTCTTAACCAATTTTATTTTTGGATGATCTTACTTCTACTTACTTTCTTAGTTATCTTTAATTTCCTTTGGTTAATCCGTATTCTCACACATGTGGTCGCTACTTTCTTCATAACTGCCGGGAGGAAATGGAGACGTAAATAAGGGGATAATCTTTCCCATGTGCCATGAACATGTTTGACTATTTTATTCTATACAACTAACCTAAATTCAGTGTAGCTTCTAGACCAAAAACAAATCAGTCCCTCTGAAGAAAAAAATTAGTATAACTTGACGTTAGTGACTATATTGTATGTTATTTATCACTCGTCTTGGAGAATACAGAGCTCCTAGCGGGCAATAGATAAGTCAATAGTGTTCTATAACAAGTACTGATGTATTGTGTGCCATTTGTTACCAGTCTTGGAGCATACAGAGCTCCTAGCGGGCAAGAGATAAGTCAATAGTGTTCTATAACAAGTACTGATGTATTGTGTGCCATTTGTTACCAGTCTTGGAGCATACAGAGCTCCTAGCGGGCAATAGATAAGTCAATAGTGTTCTATAACAAGTACTGATGTATTGTGTGCCATTTGTTACCAGTCTTGGAGCATGCAGAGCTCCTAGCGGGCAAGAGATAAGTCAATAGTGTTCTATAACAAGTACTGGTGTATTGTGTGCCATTTGTTACCAGTATTGGAGCATACAGAGCTCCTAGCGGGCAAGAGATAAGTTAATAGTGTTCTATAACAAGTACTGATGTATTGTGTTCCATTTGTTACCAGTCTTGGAGCATGCAGAGCTCCTAGCGGGCAATAGATAAGTCAATAGTGTTCTATAACAAGTACTGATGTATTGTGTGCCATTTGTTACCAGTCTTGGAGCATACAGAGCTCCTAGTGGGCAATAGATAAGTCAATAGTGTTCTATAACAAGTACTGATGTATTGTGTTCCATTTGTTACCAGTATTGGAGCATACAGAGCTCCTAGCGGGCAAGAGATAAGTCAATAGTGTTTTATAACAAGTACTGGTGTATTGTGTGTCATTTGTTACCAGTATTGGAGCATACAGAGCTCCTAGCGGGCAAGAGAGAAATACTCAGTACTGTTCTATAAAAAGTAACTCACGAAATTGTGTATTGTTTGTTGCCAGTCGCTGAGTCTTGGGGCAGAAGCGGCCCCCAAGGAAAAAAGAGGATGGTTCAGTAGTTCCTTGTCAAGCATCTCAAGTATTATCAGCGTAAGTTATTTAAAAAGTTCAGTATTTAGTAAAATATTATAGTGTTTATTTAGTTTAAGAGTACAATGCAATAATTCACTTGCGTATTATTACACTCAAAAGTGAGTTTATTATTTCCATACGATTTTGTACTTATTTTGAGATTTTGTTTGTCTATTTTTACTAACTCACACAGTCAAAGTGTTGTAATAGTGAATTTACGTCGATATTAGGATTGATTTTAACGTTTTGGTGTATTTCCAAACTTAAAAGAGTGGGTTTATCTGCCCCACTGTCTGTACCTCAGACCACGGCCAAACCGGTTTGATAGATATGGTTCAGACTTGATTTTAATGTGTTAAATGGTTACATCCATATCTAGAAGAAAGAGTGATTTTAATCCTATTGAGCAATGTTTTACATGATAAATAACAATGTCGGCCTATGATGGTTTTTAGGAAAAAAATTTTTTAGGGGAAGCTCACTTACTGTATGAGAGAGTTTTTTAAAATTGAAATTACTTAAAAATTGATTCATCGGTTTTAATTAAAATCCATATCTGAAGAATATTTCATATGAGTAAAAAAAAATCACAGGTTTTCTTGAGGAAAGCTTATTTAAGAATTGTTTACTGATTGCCAGTTTTTGAAAATTTGGGTTCCAAACTATAATATATTCGTATGAGAAAGTATGTACAGTCGGTCACACCATTGATGAAGAGGTCAGGGTTCTTATCCCTGCTGGGTGTACTGAAAACGTTATTTTCCCCTAAATTGTTTAACCCTTCCCCCCGCACCAGTTAGAATGCATTCCCTCTAAATGCTGCCTTCTCATTCCTACACTCTCACAGGTATAGTGATATTTCATTAAAATAAAATGACATCATACGGATCTACTAGCCATGTTTCAAAAAATTGGATAATTTTGTTCGTTGAATTTATCTGGAACATTTCCCATTTTTGTACAAAAGTGAATTTTAAGTTTTACCCTCAAACACGTACAGACAAATCGAGTTAAAACAACTCAACCAGATTGAACGTACACGTTTGAGAGATAATAGTAATTAATCCACCAAGGTCACGGTAAACACACACTCCAGATCTGTAGAGATATTAGTGTTGTACCATAGAGAAATAGATGGCACATTTCTCTACGGTTGTACTAAAGTTAAAGGCCTAAATATAATCTTGATGTCTTGTGCAATATTGCCAATATCTAAGCATGCACCTACAGGTGTTGGATGACTGAATTAAGAGGTTTGCAATGATAAATGATCCTAGCACCTTCACAATTTTAGGAACTGGTTAGCACATTGGAAAGCGTGAATAGTGCGGTGGAGACAGCAGCAGCTGAAGCTGAAACTGCCCTTGCGAACCTAGCAACCGCTACCATGGCTGCTACAACAGAGGCTGCCACTACAGTCGCTGCTACAACAGAGGCTGCCACCACAGTCGCTGCTACAACAGAGGCTGCCACCACAGTCGCTGCTACAACAGAGGCTGCCACCACAGTCGCTGCTACAACAGAGGCTGCCACCACAGTCGCTGCTACAACAGAGGCTGCCACCACAGTCGCTGCTACAACAGAGGCTGCCACCACAGTCGCTGCTACAACAGAGGCTGCCACCACAGTCGCTGCTACAACAGAGGCTGCCACCACAGTCGCTGCTACAACAGAGGCTGCCACCACAGTCGCTGCTACAACAGAGGCTGCCACCACAGTCGCTGCTACAACAGAGGCTGCCACCACAGTCGCTGCTACAACAGAGGCTGCCACCACAGTCGCTGCTACAACAGAGGCTGCCACCACAGTCGCTGCTACAACAGAGGCTGCCACCACAGTCGCTGCTACAACAGAGGCTGCCACCACAGTCGCTGCTACAACAGAGGCTGCCACCACAGTCGCTGCTACAACAGAGGCTGCCACCACAGTCGCTGCTACAACAGAGGCTGCCACCACAGTCGCTGCTACAACAGAGGCTGCCACCACAGTCGCTGCTACAACAGAGGCTGCCACCACAGTCGCTGCTACAACAGAGGCTGCCACCACAGTCGCTGCTACAACAGAGGCTGCCACCACAGTCGCTGCTACAACAGAGGCTGCCACCACAGTCGCTGCTACAACAGAGGCTGCCACCACAGTCGCTGCTACAACAGAGGCTGCCACCACAGTCGCTGCTACAACAGAGGCTGCCACCACAGTCGCTGCTACAACAGAGGCTGCCACCACTGTCGCTGCTACAACAGAGGCTGCCACCACAGTCGCTGCTACAACAGAGGCTGCCACCACAGTCGCTGCTACAACAGAGGCTGCCACCACTGTCGCTGCTACAACAGAGGCTGCCACCACAGTCGCTGCTACAACAGAGGCTGCCACCACAGTCGCTGCTACAACAGAGGCTGCCACCACTGTCGCTGCTACAACAGAGGCTGCCACCACAGTCGCTGCTACAACAGAGGCTGCCACCACAGTCGCTGCTACAACAGAGGCTGCCACCACTGTCGCTGCTACAACAGAGGCTGCCACCACAGTCGCTGCTACAACAGAGGCTGCCACCACAGTCGCTGCTACAACAGAGGCTGCCACCACTGTCGCTGCTACAACAGAGGCTGCCACCACAGTCGCTGCTACAACAGAGGCTGCCACCACAGTCGCTGCTACAACAGAGGCTGCCACCACTGTCGCTGCTACAACAGAGGCTGCCACCACAGTCGCTGCTACAACAGAGGCTGCCACCACAGTCGCTGCTACAACAGAGGCTGCCACCACTGTCGCTGCTACAACAGAGGCTGCCACCACAGTCGCTGCTACAACAGAGGCTGCCACCACAGTCGCTGCTACAACAGAGGCTGCCACCACTGTCGCTGCTACAACAGAGGCTGCCACCACTGTCGCTGCTACAACAGAGGCTGCCACCACAGTCGCTGCTACAACAGAAGCTGCCACCACAGTCGCTGCTACAACAGAGGCTGCCACTACTGTCGCTGCTACAACAGAGGCTGCCACTACTGTCGCTGCTACAACAGAGGCTGCCACCACAGTCGCTGCTACTACAGAAGCTGCCACCACAGTCGCTGCTACAACAGAGGCTGCCACCACAGTCGTTGCTACAACAGAGGCTGCCACCACTGTCGCTGCTACAACAGAGGCTGCCACCACAGTCGCTGCTACTACAGAGGCTGCCACCACAGTCGCTGCTACAACAGAGGCTGCCACCACAGTTGCTGCTACAACACAGGCCACCACCACCACTACCAAATCCTCCAGCATTATAAGTAGTCTTATTTCTACAGCCGATACCGTTGTGGCCAACCAGGTTTCCTTAGCTAACTCGGCGGCTAAATCTATACTTAGTTTATTCGGCTAGTTCCTTATTTAGAGGTCTTGTATGCAGCGTCTTTTGCCATCTTGTTTCCTGACGCTTGGAGGTACAGAATAAATAAACTTGTGCTACAACAAACATATTAAGTTTATATTCTCAATATAGTTCCTTATCCAGATATCCCGCAAGCAGAGTCTTTAAAAAATATATAACTGACAACGTAATCCAAATAGTTTAAGCCCACTTAAACCGTTTGAATTTATAAATGTATCCAACAAACATTAAAACAATTTATTATGATAACAATTCTACAAGCATTTGTTAGATATTAAATAAAACGTGTAGCGGTACAATGTGTAAGATAACTTTGGAATATTTGTGATTATATAAATGAAATACTAACATGAATACATTAAAATCAAGTAATGTGAAAAGAATCACTAAAACAGAAAATATAAATTAATTTATAAAATAATATAACAAACAATATACCTCCAGGGAAATAGAAATTTTATAAATTTTGCGGAGAACATAAAAACTAGGGGTGTGGAAGAAAGTGAAAAACGTCTGATACTTGAAATGAAATAGGTTACTTTGATTCAACCAAGAGATGACCTTGTTTTTCAATGCGCGGAGGTGCAGAATAGTTAACCTAAGAACTGGCTCGCTCCCTTTATTAGTTGTTCGGCAGGATGGTCAGGAGGAATTAATTACAATGACGAAACAATAGGAGGTATGGCAGGTGTGAAAGTATATACAGAACTATGTATAAATAAAATATTATCGTTAAAGTAGAGCTAAACTATTAAAGAGTAGAATAAACACTAATTTGAGTGCTGCCCTGAGAATTAAGGACCCTTTAAAAACACGAGTGGCACGAGTCTGTTTTTAATTCTAACGGCATGGAGTTCGCTTCTCGGGTGATTTGGTGATTCTTTTGTGACGATACTACGCTGATTGTGATACTCTAAACTCTCGAAACCCGTACCGTAAGGCTTATCACCCGTCATTACGTAGACTCGGGGTATGATGTGTCCGGGACACAGATCCACGGCCTCCAGGTTAAAATGGTTGCTCAACACGGGTATCGCTAGGTGCCATCAAGGGGCATTAAAAAAATGCCTATTTTAAACGTGGTTTCACAAGAGGGAGGACGCAAATACCCATCTCGAGGGAATGGGGCAGAAGCGTTAGAACAAGCACCGTAAGTTTAATTCCGTCTAATTTCATGTTGAGATATCCTTCAAGCATTGTCCTTTTGTTTCTTAATGCGTGGAGGAGCAGAGTAAATAAACACTTGCACTATGACAAATATCCTAAGTTTATAGTAAATCCTCGCTAAACCTGATTGATTAGATGAGCTTAGTAAACATTCGGATTAGTGAAACCCTAAGAGTAAAATAAAAAGCGTGGAACGAAAATAAATGTAATATTTAATTTTTATTTAAGTTTGCGCTGACGAAAACAAATATTCATATATATTATCACTGTAGTGCCTTTATTTAAAAACTATAAAAATACAATAGACTAAATGTACTAATCGAGAAAAGACTTTTAAGAGTTTGTACTTGTTTTTGAAAGTAATAAAGCAGGTTTAAAGAAAGTTTAAAGTTCTATCTGAACAGACGTCTGCTGCTCATCTGTCGACCTAATCCCGTGTTTCTTTTAAAGAACTCAACCGCAAAAATATATATATATATAATATTGTGATCCGGATGAGTCAGCATTCGGATTATCCGCCATCAGGATTCACTGTAACTTGATTTACTGTGGTTTACCGTATTTCCGTCTAGCTAGTTACTTGCTCAGAGCTCAGAAGCATCCCTCGCCAATGATTTACAAACTAAATTAATCTAAGACATCACACATTCGTTCAGGAAGAATACATACACGAGAACCAGACCCACCGAGAGGGGAAGTAGGAGGGGTAAAATCCATGGGACCTGGGCACCAGGGGAACCCGGCTCGGCTTCGAATGTTTCTTCTCATTTTGGACGAAAATATAAACGCTTTAGCTAAACGGAAGAAAAGTGCAGTATAATACGAAATTTAAATTAAGTACACTAATTACCACTATTTAAACTTGAGTGGATGAGCCTTAAACAAGATTAAAGGTTACGTCGCTAAGGCTATTGAAATGTTGGTGACCTAACAGAAGTCAAGTATTTTAAAGCGATACACAAGACAAACATTTATAAATCTACTCCGCAGTCTTTAAAATTGCTCAACAAAATAACAGAACTCAATATCAATTTATTTCCGAATGTATGCGTTGCTTTGCGCACATTCTGCACACTCCCAGTTTTTATTGCTCTCTTTTCCCCCTTTAGTAAACTACTCTTAATTTTAGGGTTAAACAAAACACACAGACAGACGGCATCGCAAAAATCACTTTTTAGGTTTCTTGGGGTCATTAAAAGTCGATATCCATCAACATGTCGGCTTAGATTTATTTTTTTATGGTTTCAATACCATACCTTAAATGTTCGAAAAGTTAAGCAATATATAATTATATAGCTTGAAAATTATTGATTTTATAAAAATATGTTTCAAGTAAAAGATTTGTATTATAAATAGACCTAAATATTTGCAATGATAAGTGATTTCATATCTCAAAGAATTACGGAGATATGATAAATATGAGAATTTATGCGTCAGACCGGAACCCTTAAAGTCATTTTGACGAAAAATTGAGAGTAGCCATTTTGTTTGTAATATTGATGAATGCTTTGAAATCAAATTAAATCAAAATCGTTAGAGCCGATTTTGATAAAATCTATTTTTTTTTCTCTATTCACCCTTCAGTAAACTACCCTTAATTTTAGGGTTATATATCCAATTTTAAAAACTCCTTGGGGTAACTTTATGAAAACCCTAGATCCCAAGTTTTAGCTCCACCGGTAAAATAGTTTAGGCTCTACTCCGAGGTACAAACAGACTGACAGATGGGCAGACAGACAGACGTAAATTCAAAAATAACTTTTTTGGATTCGGGGAAATTCGTCAAGATCTCGAGTTCAATCTTTTTGAGGATCACAATAATTTATCTAGCTGTAAGGTAGTGAGAAAGTAAATAATAATTACTCACGGAGGCAAAAGAGGTAGAAATAAATAGAGTGTTAAATAAATGTACGGCACAATCGTACATACTTTCTTATTAGTACATTGCAATTAGGAACCAAAAAAATTAAAAATATGTTATCAGTAAGCTATCTCTGAGTAATTTTTCCTCAGGAAAAAAAACCAACATTATTTTGATAATCATTTAAAACACTCTTCAGACATAGATTTTAAACATACCTATTTATTAATCCATAAAGACATCACATTTTCAAAAATTAGTTAATAGTAAACTGACCTAACTTTTTTTAAAGCAAAATTATGTTATTATCTATAAAATAAAACACTTCCAATATACGCGTTTTGAACAAAATCTTAAGGGTTGTCTTAAAAATATTTCACATTATCAAAAATCAGTATTTTATAAACTACTCTTGAATCAATTTTTCTCTAAAAAACAAAGTGTTATTTTCTGTGTAAACACTTCCCAGATACAGTAGTGTATTTAAAATTGTTGCGCCCCTAGGGCACAGACAAGGAAAGAACAAATCCACAACCGCCAGGTCAAACGCGTTGCACTCCTTTTCGAGGCTTTACTCCTTCAACGTAAGGCTGTGTATCTGTTATTTCCTTGCCTGTGCCTCCCCTCACCCCCTTCCAAAATTTGTTTGTCAAGTGATTTAGGAAGTTTTGGAGAAAAGAGGTGTTTAGTGGGAGGGCGGGAGTTAATATTCGAGAAAAGATTTCTACCAAAGATATCTAGGCATGCCCTGGAGTAGTTGTGAGTTAACAACATTATGAAGAAGGTGAGACTGACTCAGTTACAAAGCGATTGCAAAGTACAGTTATTTAAAAATAAATATTGTCGTTCTGACTTTAACTTGAACTATTTTGATATTAGTCAATCATTTTTAAAAACAAATTATTATAATAAAAATAATGTCATCCAAAATGTGCTGCCTATTAAAGCCGCCGCCCCTAGGCCCGTGCCTAGAGTGTAAGTCTGCTTCTGCCCAGATATACATTTTATATAAAATCGTTAAAACCAATTTCAAAAAAAAGTTCATAATTTCGAATGTAAGTAATAAATTATTTAAATTTTAAAGGTTAAAATCAAAATCACTATTTTGCTTTTAGGTGTGATCATTAATCAGATACATATCAAATTTGAAAGAAATCTATCAAACCGTTTAGAAACTGACAATATTATAATACTTTTTTTTAGTTCGGGAGCACATAAAACGTCAAAATCCATCTCGAGGTAAAAAATGTTATTGATTACAATAATAATAGTTACAATACAATATGGTAAAGTAAAAACAAAAAAATTGCTTGTATGCGTCTATTCTATTGGAGCTGCTGTATTTGGGTTCAGAAAAAAAGGAGAGGGGGAAATGATTAGAGTAGACTGGGTCTATGAGCGCATTTATTTTGTGGTTGTATTTTAAAATATTTTTCTTAGTAATTTCGTTGGTGTGTGGATTCAGGGCTTTTATGGTGATACCTGACAGCTTGCAAAAGACCAAATTATGTACTATGGTTCCCTAACCGATGTTGGCGAAGAAGTTTTCATGTTTTTCATATTTTTTTTACTGTTGATAAACTTGAAGCCAGTTTTAAATTTTAGCCTATGAAATGATCATTAAATAAATTGGAAAATAATCTGGTTCAGCAAAAGATTACACCATGATAACTACTGTATGTTTCGTAGTAGTAATACAAAATATGATGATACTTCTCGTGCTGAAAAATATAACCGTTCCATTTTCATGTTTCCCCCCCGTTTGAATACGATAGTCCTTAAAAAAGGGTATCTCTGAATGAGTCTAGTATATTTCTCTACCAGCATATTTCTCTATACTCCTAGCAAACTTTTACAATATCACCCACTGTGAAAATAAAAATATTTCCTTTCGAGTAACTAGCTTCATGTGAAAAGGAAACGCAATTATAATGTAAGACACTGATTAGACTTTATACGTTTTAAAGGTTTTTATTTCGTTATCATCAAACTTCTATAGATGTAACTTTTGGATTAGTTATATTAGCTGATATAGATAAAAATATATTTTTAATTCAACAACTTTTTATATATGTGTATGTTAAAATGAATTAAACATAATAATGTCGAATAATAAGTATAGATTGCTAAGTGAAAAAAAAACTATTTAGACTGCAGTTACCTGTGGATTGTGCCCGTGATTTTTTTTTTCTCATCAATTATGAAAAGAAGTACGTCTGTGTAGTAGCTCGAATGAAAAATAGATGCTAGTGACATCTATCTTCAAATAGCTTGCCTTAGTTTAAAGTTTAACGTACAACCTGAAGATGGCAGTGCTACCACAATCCTATTGCTACTAAATATACACAATAGGTAGTAGCACTATCGTTATTACGTTTAAATATGGTTTTAATCCATAGTTTTAAAAGTATTACAATACGTTTGTTTTTAGGTAAATATAATAATTAAGTAAAGTAATTTATACAAACTAATTTTATTTATATATTTATGTGTTTAAAACTTTTTTAAATATAGTATTTATGACATAATTTCAAAACGTAAATATTTCTTAAACCACGTTCACTGTATGTGATTACTTAACGAATATATATAAAATATTTTCTGCCTGTAATTATTGGAAGCGTGTGTCCTGTGATGGCACAACTGAACATTGATCGCGATCCCAAAGCTGAATTAGCTATTGCAGATCTGCTCAGTAACGGTGCAATCACGTGGTATATTCTTGTAGTCAGTGACGGTCGTTCCCGATGCTATTATCGCACGGTACATGAGCGATTGTGGTGATTCCTAGAAACAACCACCTTTCCAAATTAAGTGGGGGTTTAATACGTGGGTATTCGGTCGCTTCCATGTCAGGGCACTGCAGTGAGCAGTATGCCATTACTTTTTACATTTGAGTAAATTTTTTTTTTAATATCTTCCCTCTGCCACCAAATACA
>CABFWO010002945.1:64905-85639 GCA_902155825.1 Timema genevievae
TTTTTTTTTTTTTTTTTTTTTCTATTAGGTGGTCGCCTTGGGCTCCAAGTTCCTAGGGGTACATTTCAACCAAATGTAATTAATATCTTAGTGTTTAAAAAAAAACATTATTTAATTTAAGTAAGATAATAATTATTTAAAAAAAAATATATCATCCTAATATTTTGGGAAGGGCATTACTTTTTTATTTATGCCTTTTTTATTATTATCTTTTTCCTGGTATTTTGGCACACTATTATTATTACTATTATTATTATTATTATTATTATGAGTCACGCAGGGGGTGCGGCTGAATCTTCTGCCTCAAAAGGTGAATAGCTCTACATGTTCAAGGCGAGACTAAAAAACATGTATTTAAAAGATGAGTGAAGTAAATGTTTAAGTTTTTATGAACAGTATAAATTAATATAGTTTTGGTTGACAGATTTAGTTGTTTTGTTTTTTAAGTTCCTGTTTATGTACGGTAAACATTGTTTAGTCTGGTATTTTATTTTTCTGTTTATGTATTTTGTATATTGTTAGCAGGGTTATGCTATTGAAATAAATTATTATTATTTTATTGTTATTGTTATTATTATTATTATTATTATTATTATTATTATTATTATTATTATCATTATTATTATACAATTGGGGTACAAATTGTAAGTAACGCCTAGGGCCAGTGATACTCTAAAACCTTTCATTACATATTTTATTCTATTGATTTCTGTAAATTTTAAAATCAATAAAAATACTTCTTAAAAAGTTTATACATAAAAATGATAATAATAAATATTCCATTTTGTATTAAATCGAAGTGGCCGGTTAATGGGAATACTACTTAGTATATATATTTGCTACTAGGTCTCACTACACACTAGGCATTTTATACTAGTTTTGGTAAACGCTACTAGATGGTAGTAGTCACTATTAAACTTCATTTAAATTCCCATTACTTCTACGAGTTTTTGTTGTTAAACTTATTGGCACAGCCCACGGCTGCTGAATGCTGAGTTGACCAGTCTATCAGTGTTATTGAATGTTGTTTCTCTGTAAAATATGTCGCTGCGTGTTTGGTTTGTTGTGTACGTAACAGATGTTTGAATATAAAAATGTTTTATACTCTAAAATCTATTTTCTAAACCTTTCGAATAAAATGAAGTTTTGTGATTTTCTCATTTCTACAAATAAAGTGCTTTGTATCATTTTATAAAATATCAAGCTTCGTTCATTCCTCAAACGTTTTAATATAGTGTGCCTGTTAACTATGTTACTCATGTATTTAAAGTGACTTATTTGGGACCAGACTCGTTTTATTAATAATTATATTAGTCCACTATTGTTGATTATGGTTAAGAACATGAAAGGTGTTTATCGAGTCTCCGATGTCCAAAGCATTTTGGCTGCAGGATTGTCTCTGTTATACTTGACACAGGTAAATAATTAACTTGATTTATAGGATTTGTGTACTACATACTGCACCTTTTAAAGCTGATATTTACCATGCTAATAAAAATGTAATTTTAGGCAAGCGAAGATAAGATTGTTATGTGTTGGTAGCCTTAAACAAGAAGCTATTTAAAATCTCGAATTATAGACAGGTCATAATTTCTACATATTGTGTGCAAAGGTGCACAACTAGATTAAACCCTAGGTCCTATGGTATGATAGGGTGTATAAATATTCTTAACGTTTTACTTACATCCCAAAACATAAATAATAACATAGTGGTTTGTTTTAAAATGTTGCACACTTCTACATTAGCATTTAGTGCCACAGAAATTGTAAACAGATAAAGTAATATTTGAACTAACAATGTGAAAGGAATTATTTCCATTTCTTCTATGTAATTACAATAAAGTGAATATTTTTTATTATCTCTATGGGCTTAGATAATACCATTCTATATACCCAATAACAATAGCAAATTTTCAATAATAGCAAAAATGTTATTGTATTTATAAAAAATATAATTAGGAACCCCCACAGCTAATATATATATTTCATTCACTTTGGATATAATAAAGTATGTGATAATAAGTATTTTGCCCAATAGATATCTAATTATGTTTATATGAAAACTATCCCAACTTAATCAACATAGGACCTAACCTTTAATAATGCATCAATGTGTACAAATTTCAATGAAGTTATTAAAATAAACTAATTAGTTTTTTAAATTAGTTTTAAGAAAAGGAATGGAATAGGACCAAGATATTCATGTAGTATGTAATATGTTAGATATCAGGATCCTGAAATTCCATGAAACAATGTTGTTGATGCCTAGAAGTTTAGGTTTTGTTAGGGTTTTAGAAAACTCAATAGGCTACTAAAAATATACTTAATATGCCATTGTTTGTATGTTACAAATAAAAGAGGAAAAATAGAGTACTAGAGAGAATGAAAATAGTTGAAACACAAAACTGGCTGTTTAATCAAATCTTCATTTTTGTTGCTAATGTTTGTATTATATAGTGACAGAAAAATTTGAAAATTGTCCCTGGAAAAGTCAGGAAATTTTAAAATATAGTTTGGCTGGTAAACTCTTGTAATTTACTAGATAAATCTGATAATTATATTGAGCTAACCCAAATAAAATATCATTCATTCATATTTAAACATAGACTCAAAATAATGAAATAGTTTGGAGATCCAAATTGAGCTGTCATATCGTTAAAATCTGGCCTCCACTAATTTCGATGGTCTTTACAGGGTTCGTGATCATGCCTCAGTTCAGGACTTTAAATTAGCCTATTCATACAAATAGTTCAGGTGAAACTATACCGGGAAGGTCCCCCAGAATTAATAACTCATATATATTCTAGAAATTATTTTTGATTCAAATTGTTCAATACTATGAGGATACACATTGAACTAAATATGTATCTTTAGAGCATGACCTACTTGGAAGGCAATATCCTTACACTGCAATCTCTTCTAAACCACTTGCATAACCCTTAATCCCCTTAAAATTTTACATTGTGACTGTTAGATGTATTTTATTTGTTAGAGAAAGGATTGATCTGACTATGTTTTTAACCATTTATTGTGATATCATAACTGAGACATTGTACATGAAACTTCCTTGAAAATAACCTAATTTCGCCATTTCATGATAAGTTTTACATTTTAAAACTTCAAATCAAAATTGTTTAATCCCTTAGGAAAATGTTGATACCTTTACCTTCCAATACGGTGTGAGCCGCATAGTGTAAATTAGTTCAAAGCACATAGAAAGTCAATTATTCTACGGGGGTCCACTAGAATAAAAGTTTGTATAAATATGTAGGGAGTCCGCTGGATTCCAGGGGAGGGGGGTCTTAACATATTTTATGATAACATACCACTTCCTAACATATTTTGAAATGACTAACCCTTATTACCATAGAAGGTATATATTTAAATAACAAACCACATGTTGATTAATGCAGGATTTCTGTATGTCTGCAACCAATCCCAACAATCCATTAGATGGTCCCGGGAAAACAAACCTTACAAGAAAATAATTAACCTTTTCTATATTTTATAGGCCCAATAGTGATTACTAGATAATTTTTTCATTTGAGCACAAAGAAAGTACAGCATTTAATTTAATTTTGGGAGATGGACTTTGACCCCCAAGAAAAAGGGGGGGGCTAGGCAAATGTTTGAAAATTTTATGCCTCTAGAAGATATTTGGAGTGGCCCTTGTCTGGATTCTTTTTTTAAAATTAGACTCCTCTACAAACTATAGTCGATTCGCCATAGGAGTGGTGGTGACAACCAGCAAAAGTTACCAGATCTACTTACACGTATCCATTGGCCAAACCATAATGTCGATTTGTTATCACTTTTGGCAGTCAAAACTTTAACAACAAACAATATATTATTGATTATGTTTTACTTTGGATCGTTTTTACATCTACTGCTAGCTCAGAACTAAATGGTCCAGTTATGGATGACATTATAGACAGATAACTGACAAATAATATTTTAATGATTCCAATGTTCGCAAAAATTCACTGAAAAGTCCATACGGTGTAAATTTGGCTAGCCGTGACGCGCCTAACCCCCACTTGCGTCGGTGGTCGAATGCTCTAAAACGTCACTCTCGCAATATACTGGACTGCCAATGACGAGGAGATCGGAGATACGAACCCCGGTTGGATCAACTGAGGGTGGTTTCCCCTAAATGGTGCTCCACATGTCGTCCACGTAAATTCGGGTACACTTCCTTAAAATGAACCTTTATCTTCCCTAGCACGTTAGAGTAATTAGTACATAATGAGTATAACACGAAAGGGGGTAGTAAAACGCGATGATAGAAAATGTAAGAAAAACGTACAACTTTATAACTACTCAGAAGGTGTACTGTACTGTTACACACACATTAAAAGTACAGTAAGATATCAAATAGGAAACATTTTTAGCGGAACTACAAAATTTAATAATACTACTTCCTGTGTCGCTATATCTCTAGTAAGTGCAGCGATAGGTTGTTTGTGAAGTAGCCTAGCTTCTCTGAAATATGACGGGGTCTGTATATTTTAGAACTTTACAGCAATTACAAGCTAATAGTTCGGTACAGAGATTCATTATTGGCCAATTAATCAATTATTATGCACGAGTTCATAATAATTATTTTTACATCGTGTCTCATCTGTTGGGGTTATAACTCTAGTTAGGTAGGGACAAGGAAATTATAACAGATTAAATGTACCCGAATTTGCATAAAGGGGAAGTGGAAAACCGTTTAAGGAAAATTATTCTCATTTCACCAGGCCGGGATTCGAAACCCGACTTCATCGTCATAGGTGATCCTGACTGCCCACTGATACGGGTTTTGTTTTATTTTATAATGAAGGATCTCTGATGACGCCACTTCTCTTAAGTAAACGAACGATTTTTCGGACTTAATTCAGTAGTGAAACTATTAATCAAACTTAACTATCACGAAATAACCAGCAAAGCAGCTACTACGAAAATCCAAGCTTAGGTTTAACCCCCTCCTCCTGATCCCTTACAGTACGATACAAGCTGTTATTTTATTCCCGGAAGAGGCTGGTTCACCCCTACTTCCTGTTTCCTGCTGACCACGTGTTGTCTAGGCGAGAGACTACCACTCCTAACTTGGACCTTGCTCCCTGACCGGTCCATCGCAAGCTCTTGGTGGCGTACGGTAACCTGATTCTGGCACAAACACAACTACCTTGCTCCCTGACCGGTCCATCGCAAGCTCTTGGCGGCGTAAGGTAACCTGATTCTGGCACAAACACAACTACCTCGCTCTCTGACCGGTGCATCGCAAGCTCTTGGCGGCGTACGGTAACCTGATTCTGGCACAAACACAACTACCTCGCTCCCTGACCGGTGCATCGCAAGCTCTTGGCGGCGTACGGTAACCTGATTCTGGCACAAACACAACTACCTCGCTCCCTGACCGGTGCATCGCAAGCTCTTGGCGGCGTACGGTAACCTGATTCTGGCACAAACACAACTACCTCGCTCCCTGACCGGTGCATCGCAAGCTCTTGGCGGCGTACGGTAACCTGATTCTGGCACAAACACAACTACCTCGCTCCCTGACCGGTGCATCGCAAGCTCTTGGCGGCGTACGGTAACCTGATTCTGGCACAAACACAACTACCTCGCTCCCTGACCGGTGCATCGCAAGCTCTTGGCGGCGTACGGTAACCTGATTCTGGCACAAACACAACTACCTCGCTCCCTGACCGGTGCATCGCAAGCTCTTGGCGGCGTACGGTAACCTGATTCTGGCACAAACACAACTACCTCGCTCCCTGACCGGTGCATCGCAAGCTCTTGGCGGCGTACGGTAACCTGATTCTGGCACAAACACAACTACCTCGCTCCCTGACCGGTGCATCGCAAGCTCTTGGCGGCGTACGGTAACCTGATTCTGGCACAAACACAACTACCTCGCTCCCTGACCGGTGCATCGCAAGCTCTTGGCGGCGTACGGTAACCTGATTCTGGCACAAACACAACTACCTCGCTCCCTGACCGGTGCATCGCAAGCTCTTGGCGGCGTACGGTAACCTGATTCTGGCACAAACACAACTACCTCGCTCCCTGACCGGTGCATCGCAAGCTCTTGGCGGCGTACGGTAACCTGATTCTGGCACAAACACAACTACCTCGCTCCCTGACCGGTGCATCGCAAGCTCTTGGCGGCGTACGGTAACCTGATTCTGGCACAAACACAACTACCTTGCTCCCTGAACGGTGCATCGCAAGCTCTTGGCGGCGTACGGTAACCTGATTCTGGCACAAACACAACTACCTCGACCTCTGACCGGTGCATCGCAAGCTCTTGGCGGCGTACGGTAAGCTGATTCTGGACATCCACCTCACCTTCACCAAGTAGCGAGAGTTAACACCCACGTTCACAGTGACGGATACTTTTCGGCCGGGAATTGAACCCAAGATCTAAGAAAGTGAACTCAAACCGTTGGCAGGATTGTATTTAACTACCTTGTTTTAGATATTTAGTTCTAATCCTAGTCGGATCTAAGTTCTGTGACCTTCACATAGTACAAATGATTCTACGTTCCTTAAGCACGATCGTAGTGGCCCGAGTTGCAATTTGGAAACCTAGGAAGACCAAAACTCGCGATAGACCGTTTCAGCGCCAACGTGTCATTTTAAATATGTACTTATTTAAATTATTTGGTCTATATTCATGCATAACGCATAGATAATAGCGAACATTGCATAGCACATAGTGCGCAAGAGTTGAAATACATTATTATCATGTCTGGATCACGATCAACTTAACGTTCACTTAAATGTAACGTAACGTACGGTTCTCCTCGTATTATTAAATGGAAGCCATCACGATGCAGTAACTTTCAAGTTACGGCAACACTAAGTACCTACGTATTCTAGCCAGCCAATCATGTCGCGATCTACGTCAACAGGGCTATTTAAATATTTAGTACTTGATTTGTTTGTTTATGGAACGCAGATGACATCTTCGGTGCAGTTTGTTCACGTCTCGCGAACTCCAAAACGTCGTAGCCTCTTGTTACACTTAATGGCATTGCAATTACATGTAGACAAATCAACCTTAAATCTTGGCTTTCATTTTAGTGAACAATTTGTTTTCAAACCGTCCAAATATCACATTGTACAGGCACCACTTAAATTTGGTTAATTTAATGTTTTAAAAGATAGTTTAATCAATATTGTTTTTCGAGGAACTCTAGTAAAACAAAGAGGTAGGGCTGATTTCTATGAATTATAGACATTATATTTAAGTAAGACTTCAATCACTAGTTTCATTATAAACAGGTATTTTTTTCTTGTGCACTCTTACACTATGCACTATTCACTGTTAGCTATGCGTTATGCATGAATATAAACCCAGCCATATAATAAAATAATGAAAATCGACTACGCATGATTATTTGAAATAATGTTACCTATAAGAAAATGTATATAAAATGTTTCAGTCCAAATAAACTGTCGGGAATTGAATTCATACAAAGAAAATATTTGGTCTCGGTAATCCTCTTATTTTAAAGTCATTGATGTCATATTCTTTTTAAATCCTTTTCAAATTAAAGTTTAATACAATTGAATTTGAATGCTGAGCTAATCTGCTGAAGAGCGCCCACGAATTTGCCCGAGCCATTGCCGCGAATCGCTGAGTTAACCCTCCCAGTAGTTGTACAAAGAATTCCGCGATAACTATTCTACGTGATATTGTCCGCTTTAAATATCAAGGCTGCCATCTTACCTTGGGTTTAGATTTCTACTAAACATCCTTATTCTTTTTATACAGAGTTTTACAATAAGGCGATTTTTAATGGCTTAATATAATATCGCTGAAATTTAACTTAGACCGCACTACCAATTACTAGCCAATCGCCTTAGGCTGAAATCCTTTAGCCCCTTCATAGAATGAATGAAACCAGATTGTGTATGTATCTAAAATATTATTACATTAAGTTGCGAGCTTAATAAAATGTTTGTAATAAACTTAAGTGGCTTGGGAAAACATTGACTCTAGCTACAGTAGCGCCATGGCTTCTTTGGTGCTGACTGACAGCTCACAGCTCACAGCTGACGGCTTTGAAAAGCTACCGGACCAAATTATGTATCCCTACGCCGAACCATATGATCTGCAAAAAACATGTGTTTATCAGCTGTCACTTCTGACAGTCAACATTTAAGTATATACCTAAATGTTGACTGTCAGAAGTCAGCTGTGAGCTGTCAGTCAGCACCAAAGAAGCCACGGGGCTACTGTAGATAGTATAGTCCAGCGGTTCACAAACTTTCTTGACTCGCGAACCCCTTTCACAAACATCCACGAACCCCCTGATAAATATCCATAACCACGCACTTAATTTTATACAATTTTTTAAATGAAATTTAGCTATAATTTGTATTATTATTATTACTAGCACCGCGTCTTACTACCCGTTCGGGTTATACGCACTTACGCTAATGTGCAATGGTAGGGTGATTGTGAGATGAAATGGAGGACCTACAGTTTAACGTGGAATCCGAACCACGGTGGAGGTCTGGCATTCCTCACATTCACAAGTTGTGATTAATACACTTCTTGTCAGAGGTGAAGGAAGGGTTTGGCAATCAGATAAATCTGTGCCGTGACCGAGGATTGAACCCCGGACCCTCAGCACAGAAGTCTGACACCTTACCCCTAGACCACCAGGTCACCTATAATTTGTAAGCAAATACTATCACTCCTGTAGATGGTTTTGAATACCCCACCAAATATAATGTAATAATATTGAAACTACTTAAGTACAAGTTCAAATAACTATACATTTATCAAAAAAATTAAAACTGAACTTAAATAAGCAAAGTACTGTAGTAACATTTTCTTATCTTTACTGTCAGAATATTATCACATTTCACATGTTTAATTACAAAATTTCGTGCCAATCTAAGTTTCAAAATGGTTTATAAGTTTTAACAGCTACTCACCTCTTCACGTGACATTGAAAAGGGTGCGCTTGCTTTGGATGGAACCACAGACGATAAATATAGTCTCAAGTCACTTTCAGTACTGAGCCTGTTTCTGTATCTATATTTTTGAATAGTCATATGAAGAAAAAGATTTCTCGTTCAAATACGCAGAAGAAAGTGTTACCAAACCTGTAATAACCAACGCTGGGAACTCCTCATTTAAATTTAACCAGAAACCATTTAATGACAGAGATTTATAGCTTTTCTTTAATTCAAAATCAGTGGAAATTTCAAAGAGCTGCTCTTTTTCACTCACGCTTAATGTGTAGGATTCCAAAACTGTTGTCTCTTATATGGGATTGTGAATCCAATTGTTGTTATTGAACATTGCTGGGAAATATTCTCTGAAGGTTTTTCCAAGTCCCTTCAAGTGTTCTATGACCACGTTCTTTACATTTTCGTCCAAAGAAAGGTGATTTTTACCATAATGTCGTGAAGGGTATCAAAGCACTCTGCTTGATTGCTAATTAAACACGTTTCCCAATTTATTTATTTTTTTAACCATTCGATACGGTCTTGCACAGTAAAAACGTTAATATTTGACCCCTGAAGAGATAGGTTTAAACTGTTCATTTTTGAGAAAATGTCTGCCAAATAGACTAAAGCCTGTAGCCGCATTTGATCTTTCATGCACTTTGCTTTGTGAAATGGATGGTTGGTAAGAAAAACTAAAACTTAGTGTTTAAGTTCAAACAATCTTGTAAGAGTTATGCTTCGAGAAAATTACCTGACTTCAGTGTGAGACAATAAACAGTTGTTAATGCTTTCCATTTTCTCACAAAGGGCTGAAAAAATCCGCCATTACAGAAATATTTTGGCGGACCCCTTGGAATATTTCGCGAACCACAGTTTGGGAACCGCTGGTATAGTCGATATAACTGGGGGAAGGGGGAGAGAGTATGGTTACATTGGACCTAACGTCATTTTGCCCCCCTCCCCCCCTTCTCTTTCTCCCGTGTTTTTACTCAATCTAGCTTAGCCTGGGCATAACGTAATTTTGCCCCTCTCTGGACAAAAAACGTTCCGGCGCCCTTGACTCCGAGTCAAGGAATTATAACATATTATAGTTTGGCTGGACACACAGTTTATATTTTGTTCTGTGTGCATTGCTATTTTTTAGGGACGTACGAGACTCGAAAATTCAAGAAAAAAATAATCTCGATCTCGTCTCGAAAGTTAAAAAATGAATCTCGTAAATTCGAGAAATCAAAAACAGCAAATAATGGCCCTAAGAAATTTAAAAACCAAACCGGAAATCTATTATTTCCAATAATACCGTAGTAACCTAAAAATAGGCTGCAATCCCCCCTCCAAAACAGCCTTCGTTAGGAAATGTTTTGGTTATAAATATTGTTTTTCAACATCAAACTTTAACAATATAAGCTGTTACATCATAACATTAAATTATAAATGGTGTTCATTGTAATTATCACTATTTTATTAATTACATTTAAAATGTTATGAGTGATATCTCAAGTGTTTGAATGAACTATAAGACAATCTAAAGCAAGCGCCAGCCAAAATGTCAAAAATAAACTATATAAACTATGTAAATATATAGTTTATTTTTGACATTTTAGCTGGCGCTTGCTTTAGATTGTCTTATAGTTCATTCAAACACTTGAGATATCACTCATAACATTTTAAATGTAATTAATAAAATAGTGATAGGTAGTTACAATGAACACCATTTATAATTTAATGTTATGATGTAACAGCTTATATTGTTAAAGTTTGATATTGATAAGTTTGATATGGAACTCTATAAATAGCTTCTTAGGGCATACAAATTTAAAAAAAAATTGAGGGAGCACTACTTAAAATAGCTTTTAGAAGCATCCAATTTTTAAAAATTTACCGAAGTAAAACTACTCCATATATCCTCTAGGAGTATTCAAATTTCTTTTTAAAAAAATTTTGTGGGAGCACTATTCTCAATAGCTTTTAAAAGAGTATAATTTACAAATACTCCATACGAAGACCATTTCAAATACTGTAGCTTCAAGGTGTATCCAATTTCTTAACATTAACTGGGGGAGGGAAGGGTAAAAAGCCCCTAAAAGAAACTTTTTTGGGGTACTTGCCCCCTTTCCCCTACCTCCTTACACAAATAAAGTTCCACACACTGGATAGTAAAATGTTTAGTGAAATGTTATCATTTCCGGGCGAAAAAAAATTGTATTTTTTTTTAAATCCCCTCCTATGAAAGCGGGACTTTATCTTCGACTAATGTCAACCGTTGGATAAAATGACACCCGTACGACAGGGTGGGAGGGTTCATTTATTTTAGTGAAGGAATTCAAAATCATATTTATAAACATAGGTTCTCCCAACACATGACTTAGAATATGGTTTTGGTAGGAAGAACGGTAGAAGTTAGTTACTTAAGTTAGTAAAACAATTTTAATACATCCATACATAAAAATATGTTACCTGCTTATGTCATTTTTGATCGATATTATTGATACTTATAGAATAAGACAAATAAAATAGTAAAACGTTAGCATTGTTAGCCGTAAAGAAATACGTTTGAATTTTCTCTACTGTTCTTTCAACCAAAATCAGGGTATACAAACTAGCTCCACCCAGACCAACGAAGACCTTTCAACCAGGCCGAACTCTCCCGCTGTTCAATTGTTGACAGTGAACCTCTCCCTCCCAGTAACGAGGTCGGTGGTACCCCCCCNNNNCCCTCCCCAAGCCCCACGTCTGACCCAGATAGCCAACATCCATATAAACATCCGTCCCCGAACATCCCTGAGCTATTAGTGTGCCGGTGTCCGTACAAACGCAGCCCCGTTCAATATCCCCTTGTCCTTCCAACCCCCTTTGCCGTGTCTAAGTCGGTGGTGCTAACCGCTCATCTAAATCCTGTGGTATGGATCACTAGTCTGGTACGTTGAACATCTCTGGCCACCTGTACCAGTGAAACGAACAACTGAACCACTTGGCAGATGTTGGCGCAGCTGCAAGTGACGAGATGTTCATTCAAGGTCCACCTGTTGGAGATCCGTGAGAACCCTCTCAGTATCCGGCTCAATATTACAACTAGTATCATACAAGTTGAGAAGAGATCTTGGAACCCTCTGAGTATCCGGCTCAATATTACAACTAGTATCATACAAGTTGAGAGGAGATCTTGGAACCCTCTCAGTATCCGGCTCAATATTACAACATAGTATCATACAAGTTGAGAGGAGATCTTGTGGTTAAGATTAAAACACAACTTGAACTTGAAACCCGACCGAGAGTACAGAGTTGTGGTTTGCTAAATGTTATTTTCATTCTGCTTTCACGCAAATGTTAGTACATTTTCTCTTAACTCTACTTTAATTAATCATTATTTTGGCCCAATTGTGTGAATTTGCGGATAGGCCGGACTAGTATAGTCTGATCTTCATAAGAAGCCCGCCATTGGAAAATTGGAAACTCATATTGCCACAATGGCAGGAATAAAAATATTGCAATATTGAATATTTTACATTCCTAGTCCGTTTAATTATTAATGCAAAAGGAAATTATAATGTATTGCACATGGCATGGTAGGCTCCCCTCCCCGTAAACGAGATCTAGCAAATATAGTCAGATTATAAAAACAAAAACATAATAATTTATTGAACGAGTGAAACGAGTTCACCGTTCTAACTCCATATTTGTTTGTCTATCTGTGGTGAATATGTTTCACGATTACTTTAATACGCACTAACCGATTTAATTCAAACTTGGCACAGGTTGTTATTGCACCTTTTTACAGATCAACTTTGGTAAGAAAATTGAACTAAGGGTTGGGGAGAAATCAACCCTTATAAGCATAAAACACGGCTTCTAGCATTAAGTTATCATAAATATTTACCTTTTTGGGCATTTCCTGATACGTCAGAAAATTGGTATACAGGCGCAAAATAATGTAATAACATTAAACAAAAAATAAGTTTTTAACTTTTGGGGGTGAGGGAAGGTGTGATGTAGATAACTGGGGGCGTCACAAACGAAGTTTGCTAGGGGCAGCCCTAACAATAACCTTAAAATAATTTTAAGGATCTTTTTGATGAAATGCTTAAAATAAAATCCAAACAAATAATGGGATATTAGAGATAGAAATTTTTCCCTAAAAGTTTCAGATCGTTAAATCCAAGGAGAAGAGAATGTATTTGTTAAGGATGTTATTATAATAAAGAAGTATTAGTATATTTTGTCTACAGCAGACCTGACATTAAGTTATTACATTCAACCACAAAGCGCTGTAGTCAACATGTGAGTGATAAGAAAACTGTAATCGCTGTTAATGTTACTATTTTATTGTAAATCATTTAAATCGCTGGAATTTTGTTATTAAAATAATATAAATTTACCAAAACGTATTTTTTTTCTGTCTCACATCTCTAATAATAAGACGTGCAGTACAAAACAATAGACTCGTATTTGGTCTCCCAAGCCACTCAACTACGTTCCCATATCATTGTTTATATGTTCCAATATGTGTGCAGTGATAAAATGTTGTGTCAGATTGAAACAAAGCCTTTAGAACCACCTGTCGTTACACAAACAGGCGATAAAAAGGATTATAAATATGAGGCATGCAGAACACCTGCGAGCTGCTGTTTAATTGGTGTTAAGGGTGCCGCCTACTCATAGGGAAATAACCTCACACTCTGATATTTATCCAAAATCACTGGAACAAGGCTAGATCTATTTTTCTAACCATTTACTTTAATCTCAAACCTGCGATATTCCGCGTGAAACAGCCTTGAAAATGAACCAATTTTACATTCTCATGCGTTTATTTAAAACTGTCATACTTTAAATACAAGGATTTTAATCGAATCGAGGCATGTTGATACTTTTCACCTTCATTTTGGCGTGAACCATATTTTGAAATAACAATTTACATTTTAAATAACGCGAGATTCGTGGACAACTGCAGCGCGTCTTGGCGAACCGGTAGACGCCCCCCTTAGATTACTATTTTTTCATGTTTTTTTTTGTACTCATTTGAATCTACCTAAATGTTGTTGTGTTGTAATTACAATGTTTTATAATCGCATTAAAATGACTTGACGCTCTTCTAATTCAACAAGTATTCGTTAGAAGTCTATTACCGGCGTTTATAATTGAGACGACCGTTTAACCGGGTAATTACATGCACGGTTACACTAGAACTAGGATACGTACCAAAGTGCGGTTTCCTGCATTCAATAACAACGAAATTGTGAAAAGCTTTTTTTTTTAAATTGAAAAATATATTTTTTAAATAATTATTTTTAAACATTGTATTTAAAAAAATAGTAAAACAATAAAACAGTCTCGCTGGTTTCGTCCCGCTAAAGTAGAATATTGTAAACCGTGACATTATGCGTCTGGCTCTAGCTGTGTTACCAACCCACCAATAATTAATTGCTATTTTACTAGACGCAGTACAGACACACTGATACATTGCACCGCTCAGTGTTTTCTAAAATCACTCCGCCATACTGCCTGTTCAGTTTATACGCGTGGTGGGGTAGAGATGAGGAAGAAAGGGTTTTAGAGGTAATCTACCCGAATTTGCGTGGAAGGAGATTGGAAACAATTTAATAAAACCCACCCTCAGTAGACCTGACCGGAATTCGAACCTCGATCTCCCGTCATCGACAGGCCATTTTAACATGAGAACACCTTGGACCGTTCAGCCACAAATCGGGTATATTAGTGTCAATAATATAAAGCCAAAGGCGCTACATTGAAAGGTAGAAAAGGTATAAATAAATAAAATACAATCTCTTTGTGTCTTATCATTTATTTATTTATTTTTAAATTTCAAGATCCGATTCATAATTACCCACTCGGGCTATACGCATGAGTACTAATTACGCTGATGTGTTAGGGTTGATGAAGGTTGAATTTAGAGGAAGCGCACCCGCATTTGCGTAGTGGGAGAGCAGAACACAATCTAGGAGAAACCACACTCAGTACACCTGACCAGGACTCGAACTCCGATCTCCCCGTCATTGGCACTCCACTCTATTGTGAGAGTAGCGCCTTAGAGACCACTAAGGTGGTTAGAAATTTAGAAGTTTACCGAAGCGGGTTTCTTAGATCAGATCACAATACAAAGCCAAAGTACAAAAACTTTAATTCAAATCCCTTTTTTAAAATAAGAAGAAATTGACTATTGTCAGGAGATGTCTAACATGATATTGTTGATAGGTTCATAATCCATAAATACTCACCTAATGATAACCAGAACGCTCTGGTAGCCACGTCTGTAGTGTCTTGGGAGAAAGCGATAAGTGTAGGCCTATTTTGGAATTCGAAAGACAAATATTTTAACTATTTAAAAAACTAACCCTATTAAAAATATAATAAACATTAAACAATTTTATCAAAATAGCCTGGTTGATGGTTTTGTCTGGGTCTATACACTGCAGTGTTGCCACAGGTGTCAGCACTGATAGCTCCCGCTGTCAGGTTGGTGCAATCACCTTCCCAGCTGTTGCGCGCCAGATGGCGGATAGTAATTACTTTGCAAGAGAAAGTCAATCAAAGCGCCATTAGCAACAAATGTGGCACAGCCCCACCGTTTGGACAAGAGCGTGGAGGCTACGTCAACCACCTTCACACGACACTTTTAGAGCTGAGAAATGAACAACTCGATGCTAAATAACTCCAATTGTGTGTTAAGATGCATCTACAGTTTATTATTATTTTTAAAACTCTTTCAGCACAACTTAAAAACACCTGTAAAAATATCCTCCTTTCTAAAAGTTACACCCCGCTCAGCCTGAGCTCGGCACCGCGTTTTGTTACCCGTTCGGGTCATCGGCTTACTTAGACCACAAGGATAGGAATAAGGAAGGAAAATATAGAGGAAATGTACCCGCACCTATGTGGAGAGAGAGAGAGAGAAACAAGATAATAAAAACCATACTCAGTATACAGTTCACCCGGCGGGATTCGAACTCCAATCTTCGTGTCATCAGCAACCTGATAATATATTGTGAGAGTAACGTCACGTCAGATCTATATTGGTCCAAGTGGGTCCTTTCACACGGTCAACTGTTCGACCGTTACTATAGGATTGTTTTCGTGATTGACTTTGAAGAACTCTCAAAGAGGCTTCTATATATGCTGGAAACCCCACTGTTGCGCTCCATTTGAAGAAATCAAGAAAAGCCCCACTGTTGGCTGCCATTTGTAAATATTCTAAAGAGCCCCACGATGGGTCGTCAATTATAAAAATCTTAAAAGACCTCGCGTTGGGTAACAATTATAGAACCCTACGAAAAGACGACTTATAATCTTGACATCTATCCCTGGCTAGCTCAGCTTCTCTTATCGACGCGATTATCATATAAGGATATTCCCACTTATACAATAAATATAATTTGATCACTTTTATATTAATTTATTATTAGAACGTATTCCTTTATACGTTATTACTATAACAATTTACAAGTTCAGCTTGTACAATTGACCCGTCCCTACGCCAGTCATAGTACACAATATAATAATTAAATGTGTGGCGACAATCATCACACGTCTTGTCGCCACCCCAATCACTGCGCGTCTCCTACTTGGTGTAACAGTCAGAGTTTGTTTCTCCCGCGTGTATTTTTCAAATTATGATGACATCGACGATTGCACCAGAGTGGACTGACAATCTTGACCTATCACATGAGAGTAGTTTGAATTCTGGCTTTCTGGTTGGCTGGACAATGCAACCGCTCCCTACTAAGGAAAAGGTGTATTTCTCTTAGGACGAAAACTAAGTGCAAGATCAGCTCCTTCTGTTTTGGTTTCATCGTCCAACGGATCCAGTAAGAACATTTAAAATAAAAGAAATGTATCGACTTCCAAACTGCCTGAAGGGCTTAAATATTCTAAAATGCAAATGAATAATTAAAAATAATATAGAATAAAGAGAATCTCCGAATTTAAATATAAAATGCAAATAAAATATCAAAACTGCAGACTCATCCTTCCTTTTCGAAACAACATAGAGGTTTACAAGTTAGGACATTACAACTTGGTTACGTCTGGGTATCGAGTGTTCTGACCAACGTGGAGTGCGAAAACAATTCTGAGATGTTTTTCATATGCAAAAATGGCGGTTGGGGTGGAGTAGATCCAACAGCTGGAAGGGGAATTTATGTAATCCCATTTCATGTTCTGCAAATCGACGAAAAATGAGCTTTTTAATTTTATTCTTAGTTAAATGTGTGTGTGTGTGCTTATTTTGACTAGTTCTAATATTTACACATGTCAAGCTAAACATATATTTCCAAAAATAGCCTTAATAAAACATGAGGTATGTATGTAATATTAAATAGGCCTAGATCATATATCACTCGCTTTCTTTTACCCATAGCTAACGGTTTTTAAGTAACTACTTACTGTCATGTGTTTCTAGCTATTAATTGCTGTCCATTTTAATTTACAAAAACTTAAAATCCATTGACTACGAAGTTATACTCATATACATAAGAAGTGATTCTTTTTTTAAATTGGCGCACACATTCTTGGCTCGTTGGTCGTAACCATACTCTTTCGTCTGGTCAAGGAAAGCGTTACCAAACCGAGCTCTGGTATCGTCTTGGTCATAAACATTTTGCTAACATCGATACCAGGACATCCGTGAAAACTCGCCTAATGGTAGGAAAGACCAGACTCGCCAAGTGCCCAATCCGTGCCCGTTTTCAAGGGCAAAGAGCGGGCAAAACTTTATTTGCTTAGTTGGGTAAAACAATATAGCAATTAAAAAGGGTTTTTGAGGGGTCTTAACCCCAAGGCTAAAGGGTGGCCTCGTCTGATTTTTTAAAATTATACTTTTCTATAAACTACTTGGAGTTGTCTTCACCTTGTTTTTTTTTTTAATTGAATGCATCCAGCAGCTATTCAGAGTGGGCCTTTTCCAGCAAATTTTGGAAAATGGGATCTTGTCAGAAGTTATTCGGAATTGTCTTCCCCTGGAAATTTTAATGATAGGGTGCCTCTTGATTATTTTTTTATTTATATCTTTAGAAGCTATTTAGAATGGTCTACACCAGGTAAATTTTTGAAAATTGGTTGTCTCGAGAAGCTATATTGTCTTCGCCCGTATTTTTTAATTTTATTATACTCCTCATCAGTCATCACTCTTTGGAGTAGTCCTTCCTTGCCAACGTTTTGAAAATTGAATGCCTTTAGAAACTATATGAAATTTAATACAAGCCTGACTTTCTTCACGCGCCAAATTTAATTTAAGTACAAAAATAATAGTATCTGTGAAACTTCCGAACACTTCGAAATGAAGGACAAGATTGGACCGAACCATTGATTTAATGCTGGATCCATACACGCATAGATTTAGTGGCGCCAATAAAAATAGAATGCACATGTAAATCTTACTGGCGTGCAACTTTTAACCGTGCATGCACAGATCGAAAAAGTCAGTCTTCTAACTTTTCATACGCCAGTGATGATTCTTACACTGGTACTATATTTTGGGCATTAGGTACTATAAATAGAGATAGGGTAAAATAGCATTAATTTTCAGTTTTTTTAGCATTAATTATTGGAAATTTAGCGTTTTGTGGCATAATTAGCATTTTGTATCAAAATAGGTAAAAATGTATTTCGTCAATGTTTATAGGGCCTATACAAAGGATTTATGATAAAAGCAAAGACTAACGGAATGTGGCGATTAGCCGGATGGGCTGTGGAAGGTACAGGATGCAAGTAAAACCCGAGCTGAAGCACACAGACGAGTGAAACTCAATGATTTTTTAATCACTTATTTCAGCTGAAAAACATCGTTTTATAGAAATTCTCAGCATTTTATTTAAATGCACAGCATTTTCAGGGAATTCGCGTCTATTTCGCTAAATAGAATAATTTAGCTAAAATACTCTCAAAATCACGTTTTTCGCGTTAATTCGCGAAATAAAAATCGCTTTAAACACTTTCAAATGCCATGAAACGCAAAGAAAACTTATAAATACCCTATTTTCGACCCTTTTTTTTTCTTTTCGCGTTTTTCGCAAAAGCGAATTTACCCTATCTCTAACTATAAAGCTCATGTTCCTCTGACTTATAGTTTAGGATCCTTCTCATGTATCTGTTACTGTTATTTTTATTTTATGATCCTTGCCATGTCCCCCCTGTGACCTGTAGCTTAGGATCCTTGCCGTGTCTAGTTGAGGCCGGCTCAAGGACAACCGCTTGTGATGCTGATACAAAAAGCTATAGAGATGAACTCTTTCACTGCGAGGTTTGACATTTACCTGGTGACGCATGAATACGGCTTGCAGGGACGTTAAACGACCACCATGCCATAACAGGCTATCGGCCAAAATGAGAGTAAATAGAGGCAGGATATTGAATACAGGAACCTGGTCAGGTTTCACTGATATCTCGTTCAGGTTATTCTTGACACGACAATTAGAATTCAGGCTGATATTACAACTCTACAAGGCCATGTTATCTTAGCTTGCGGGCTAGAACTCACGAATCACGATATTAGTCATAATAACAACATTAACTTTTATGTTTCTCACGAGAATGACAGTTCTGAAGCTTCAAGACCACAAAAGAACCCTCAATTATCTCACCATGTTCTTCTATTTCGACCTTGTTAACTGTTTTTATTTTATTTGCTTGAGAATCTATTTTTCTCGCAATTCACCCTACTCTAAGAACTACTCTACTTCGTTTGAAACTTCCTTGAAAATGAACTGAACCTTTTCATTTTTTTAAAGTAGGTATAAAACCTAAAAAAGTAATGTTTTTAATCCTTTGAGTATATGTAACCGACCTCATAGGACATGACTGCTGACATGGAAATCCCGGGTTTGATTCATGGCTGGTACTGTGGGATTTTTCTCGAAAGCGGAATAATTCCCAAGGTTAAGTTAACTAGGATTAAGTTAGGTTAAGATTTTAACTGGCTTTACCCCATCATATTCACTATCATCTCATCAGGACATGGAAAGAGCCTTCACGGAAAGGATGTACGATTGGTACATTTGGGCGTCCCCTGGGCAAAGGTACATTAGTACTGGATAATCTTTCCGCTACCTCAACTGCAGATTGATGCAGCCCAGACACATTATTATTATTATTATTATTATTGTTATTGTAAGGATACGTCGATACCTTCCACCACCATGCACTTTGGCGTGAACAGATTTTTTAAATTAAAAACCACTTCTTAAATAACATGAAATTTCTGGATGTCAACAACTCATTTCAGCGCTGAAGTAGGCGGCACCAAACACACAATGTGTATCATATATCATCAAATAAAACCAATAGTCCATCATAATAATACTGCATTAGTTAAAGTATTATCTGTGCTTTTCCACACTATCTCCAGCCGAATGGAATTCTGTGTGTACCGTATTCGAATCCAGACCGTCAAAAGAGACCATAATAGAATGTCGCCGATGGGGGTGAGATACTGTTACTTCATGTTAGGCCAGCGAGTAGAATGTTAGTAGTATTGGAATGAACCAACTCATTTACACACTCGCCACATTACACACTCGGCACATTACACACTCGGCACATTACACACTCGCCACATTACACACTCGCCACATTATACACTCGCCACATTACACACTCGCCACATTATACACTCGCCACATTACACACTCGCCACATTACACACTCGCCACATTACACACTCGCCACATTATACACTCGCCACATTACACACTCGGCACATTACACACTCGCCACATTACACACTCGCCACATTACACACTCGCCACATTACACACTCGCCACATTA
>CABFWO010002945.1:85818-101977 GCA_902155825.1 Timema genevievae
GACGGGGGGATGGGCTTAAGGGAGCCCTCTCTCCCCCCCCCCCCCCAAATTGTTAAAAACTTAATTTTTATATAATGTTATTATAGTAGTTGGCACCTTGTTTGAACGATGTTCCGCCCTACAAGTTATCATAAAATGCCCTAATAGGTAAATACATGTAATAATTAATGCTAAAAGCCGTGTTTTTTTAAATACATATAAGGGTTGATTTCTCCCCAGCCCTTCTTTCAATTATTTTTCCCCGGTGTATATATACTTGTTGTGTTTAAAGGTCCAAAGAACAGCTGTGTCAAGTTTGAATTAAATCAGTTATTGCGTTCACAAGCTACCGTGAGACATATCCTTCACACTCCACAAACAAATCCAAAACGGTGGAGTGAAAATTAAGAACTCGCTTCACTCGTTCAATAAATCAAATAACTTGTTTATGCTATTATTTGTTTTTACACTCTGACAATATTTTCTAGATTACCTATACAGGGAACCTACTATACTAGCGCGCAGTTAAAAATTCCCCACCACACATTATTTTTCCCTCCTCTCACCTAAGCAAGCACGGGACCCCTCAAATAGTGGGACCCCTTAGGGCGGCCCTGAGAAGGACTATGATAAACCTACGTACAAGGTGGCGCAGATAGGTGTAATATCGTCGTTATTTATTAAGATGGAACAAAACTTTTTTTAAAAAATGACTAGCCCAGGTTAAACATGACATGTGTAGTTTTGTTAATATTGGCAGTGTCAAATAAAGGGCGTGCACATTTTTTTCTTTGTTTGTACTCACAATCTGCAATTTATATTCAAAATGTGATAGAGACGGGTTGAATCCTATATTTCTTGGATCTGAATCTTAAATTTTCTTTCTAATCTTGAATATAAATTCGAACCCTCGAATCTTTAAAAATGTACAGTTTTAGTCAAATATATATATATGTATGTGTATATATATATATATATATATATATTTTAACTTTTCAAAAGTTGTTGAAGGTCTTTAGGGGCTATATCCGCGAGAAGTCAACGATTTTCTCATAACTGCACGCAACAAAGGGTTCCCATTTTCTATTTCAATTTGAATTTCAAGTACTCTGTAATTTAAACAACTAAAATGTAACTAGTGCCTTTTTTTTACTAAATATTAATTTGATATTCTCTATTAATTAATATTTGGTACATACATATTTTTATAATATATTTAATATATTAATTTATTTATTTTTATAAGCTTTCCAAGATGGCGTTGAACGCAAACCTTATATGGGGGAGGGGTGCGGGGACTTAGTGTGTTCATTAGTTACCTAAAATAAGGCGATTTAAACACTATGCAGATTTCCTTATATTATTACAATTTCATCCTTTTTTGTGCTTTACTTATGCTCTTAGTTACACATACACAAGTTTATACATTATGCCTTTTACCAATTGATTGGTTGTTATTTGAAGTCAAGGTCTCCATAGTTGTATTCTTACGAATCTCTAATCCCTCGAATACCATAGGATTTGAGCGTCCCATCTTTAATAAATGAAACATTCTCAGACTCCATATGTTTTGAATAAAGTTAACTGAATAAAAAAAACACGTTTGGAAAGACCCTGCTCATAATAATTATGTCGCGTTTATTTAAACTGTCTATATAAACTATAGTTAATAGTGCATTGTATATTAGCGTAGAGTGGCGCAGCAAGCCATTTCTTGATTTCCGGGACATTTTTGGGGCTCACCCCGGAAACAGGACCATGAGTTAAATTCCGTGAAGGTTGGCAACACTAACACTGACACATCCAATGGCGTCTCTTTCTGTTTCATGGAAATTGTAACCAAGGAACTCGTCTCTATTAAAACTAATCACGCTCGTTTGTCATGAGGACTGGTCGCCACTGCCCCCGGTAATTGGGGAGATCAACTTATGGCTGAGTGGTCAGGGAGGCTGACTTCAGGTTTAGGATCCAGAACAGACTGCGATTACAGCTTGGTGTTTGTCCTGTTACCCAGGTAAAGCGAAACCTCCCCTAACAGACACCTCTCATCAGCGGCATCTTCTTTCTAACAGACAGTTTAAATTTCCCCGGTAAAATAACATGGGCTCTTATGACTAAATAAATACCTTTCCAACAACAAACTTTATCAATAACGGACAGTGCTAGAGGCGCGCATTTATGAATAAAAATCTCTAAATAACAGCCAAAAATTGCAAACACCAGTCAATATATTTACCAGTACAGTAAGAAATATCATTGTCAGCGTGAGCAGTCTCATTTTCCTCTGCTAGAAAAACACTTTGATTGCCATAACAGCCATAATTGTCAGAGGTAGGTGCCGGAGGACTTTTTTTTAATCTGAAGTAGAAATTTATCTGAAAAATATAATTCAAAATGACACCAAATACATAAAACTTAGCTTATTTAAACTATAAGCTTATCCAATTAAATAGAGCTTAAGTTTTAGGTATTGTTGAAACATTTTTAGTTTATTTTGAAGTAAATAAACATTATATACATATATTTAAAACGTCTGTATGGCTTTGAGGTGACAGGTGTGATGTTATTTTTGGTTAAAAGAGTTACTTATAATAGAAATCTAATAATCAGTTGACTAAATTCTTCAAATATATAATATCGTTGACAATTTTACTGTTTATTTATTTTAAATTTCATTCAAAACTCCTAAAGTTTTGAATATTCATTATTTATTCATTTACAATTAAAATATATGTTATACATATAATCTACTTACCTTTATTTCACTATATTAAATCATATTTCTTTATTTTATTCATAAACTGCCAACCCGCCATGTTTATTAATTTTGTTGGTAGGTGATTTTAACGCTATCTGCTCTAGAGAGTGGTTTATTTCGGTACTATTATATTAATTTATTTTTATGTTCTTGGACGCTTATAGCATCTGGCTGTCACTCGGAGAAATAATTGCCCCTAGTGGAAGAGATTATTATTATTATCGGTTTTTTTTGTGCCAAATTTAAATTAATTTTAAAGATGACTTATGTTCATATGTCAAAATTATAATTATCTTTATAGTAATACTCCCAATATTTAAATAGTTAAGATTGTTTTATTATTTGTTATAAATCCCGGTGAATATTTTCTCCTAGGCCGGAGATTGTTTATTTTAAAACAAAAGGAACGTGTTTGTGTTTTGTCTAAGTTTTTGTTGGGACTCTAAAATTGGCTTTGAAAGTGGAAGGAAGGACCAGATCTGGGGATCCTTCAATTATATTTTTTAGTATGGTTCATTGTAATTCTTATCATACAAAACCTCTCTAAAAGGAAGTATTAACTTGTGAGGACGGTTGAGTGGAAGTTTTCAAGGAAGATTTTTGTGGAAATTTAAGGCCTGGAGTTAAATGTTGACGGAGCTTTGGGTCAGCATTTACAAGAACAAGGACATTTTCGGGTGAGATCAAATCCATCTGTAATCATCCTGTTATGGATTTAAATAATTAAGTATAATACTGAAAATTATTAAAGAAGGACAAATAACTTCAGTTCTCAAACCAGAATTATTACCGTTTGTCCACCTCAGAACAATATTTTTGTTTATTAAAGAATCATAGCCTTATTGTTACATGTTATAAGGAATAAATGTTGTTGTTGTTAAAATCCTCTTATTTGCTTAAAGAAATATTCCTATGTCAATAATTATATATATATGTATTCTTTTATCCTCACAATTCAAGTGAGAGTTTAACAATTTCAAGTATTGCTTAACAATACTTATATTAATTTAATATATAAGAGGCATGCCTTAATAGGTAGGGTTTATTTAAGGATATCATTCACTACAATAATTAAAATCACTCTTTAAATTTAATTGTTTTATTTTTATTTACATCAATGTACATTGTATTTTCTTTTGAACTTGCATCCCATGTATAAATATTCTCAGTAGATCCGATGTCCATGGAAAGAGTAATAATCTGCTTCAGGAAGTCTTCGGTTGTAAGTGTCCAACTTGGGTTAAAACTTTAGGTAAAGTCCAGGGGTCTTGAGAGAAAGGGTTTTCGTCTTACCGCTGAGCAGTTTATGGGGATAAATTTGTTTAATGATAAAAATCTACCTACTTCACAAAAATAAAAGGAGTTGGTAGTTTGCGTCCAATACAATATTATATTATATATAGGTTATAAATAAATTCATTCCTAAATTCCTAAATAATAATAAACATAAATAATAAATAAATAATAAACATAAATAATAAATAAATAATAAAAATAAATAAAAATAAACAAATACATTATTTATTTATTTTTCATCACACAGGAGTACGATCTTTGTTTTTGTTAGTCCTGTTTGTTTAATGTCAGACAACGTTAGTTAAATACTGTGCTGCATTTTCTTTACTTTTTAGTCATCTAGGTAGATTTATTAAATATTTATTTTATTTACGTATTGCTTTGAGTACTTTGCAAACTGCACATTAATTCATTAGTGATTATTATAGCGCATACAATACTGTACAGTGCACTAGTTAGACTTTGTTAATACTTATGCACAGTATGCAGGTTCATAAAGAAAAAAAAATTGCAAACTACTTAAAAATATATTTTTCTAAATAACGGACGTTTTTGGTCCAAGAAGGTCTTCGCTCACTATTACTATTTCTGACGATAGAGTTGAGTGTCCTAGCTTAATTTAGTTTGGGCTTAGAAAGTTCTTGCTAAGGTCATAAATCAATAAAACACTGTTAATTATTTGAACAGGTGTATAATTATAATCTATGATTGGTAATTGATTGACGAATTAAAGGAGCCAAACTTACATTTTTCTAATTTTTATTAGTCGTTAAGGAAAAATGAATACCGTAATAAATGTATAATGATTAAATTTAGTCCAGCAAGACATTCTTGTGAAATGAACACAAAGAAATAATTATAATATTTGAAAGGAAAATAGTGTTTAATTAACTTAATAAAGTTGTAGGAGTTTTTTTTTTAATATTTAGCAATACGCACATTTTCTTGCCTATCCCGTAAGGCGTAGCGGATGGCGTGATTAGGTATGTATGTAGTTGATTAGAAGTTTAGTAGTGATCAAATTATATCTTTTTAAAATATACATAATTACCGTTGTTTTTTACCTTAATAACTTATATTATCTCATTTAGAGGAATATTATGCCGTTTTAAATGAGCATTAAATGATTATTAAAAATATGTATTTGATATGTTTGTTTACATTATAAAACTTTTTTTTTACCGTATCAAGTGTAGAAAGGGTTAAGTGAGTTTTCTACTTTCAAGTATTTTCCTGAGGTTTCTAACGGAGCATTACAATTGGGCATCGAGACCAATTTCCCCCATAAGCTCACAGGTGGATTGGGCTATATTCGTTGACCATATAATGCTATGCGGACTGTTTGTCCCGCGATTGAGCACTAATTAAACTGATACGGTTTAATATTGGTATTTATAGCCCTGTGATCGAGCGCCAATTAAAATTGTTACCGTTTAATTAACTGATATTTGCCCTGTGATCGAGAGCACTAATTAAAGCAGTACGGAATGTAATCGTGATAATGCCCTGTGATTGAACACTATCCATAACGATATTAAATAAACAAGACTTTTGATGTTGCACGCGGTTTATTAAGATAATTATACCTTTGGTACGAAGATATTATATGAAATGATACAATTTTCGTTGAACTACAGATTATTTTCTGTAGATTTACTCGCTAACATTTTCTGTGTACTCTATGGATTTAAGTTAGTGGCACTCTCGGGATATTACACGTTCTATAGATTTATGCTACCGGCACTGTCTTTATTACCGAGCTCTATAGATTTATGTCGCCGGCACTGTGTGTGTTCATACGCACAAGCGGCTTATATATGACCTACCCCTTGCCTCTTGAACCCCTTGTCACCAGTGTTAAAACCAACTAATAGAAAGAGTCCTGTAGACAGGTGTTGTGAAGGCTAGCTTCCTATTGGGTAGAGTGAGCTAGTGTCACTTGCTTCTTTGGTAAAAACTACGGAGTTGATCTTTGAAAGAAAAAAATATATATTAATGGTGCAAGACTTTGACATTACTGCTAAAAGCGCGTGATTTTCCATGGTTGAAGTATTAAAAGAAAATTACACTTCATCCATGACTTTTTGGATATATTAGAGGGGTCCAAAACAGTATCACTACAACCAGGAGGATTATAAAAGATATAGATCTATTAAACTTAATAACATTACAATTGGGCCACGTAAACTTGTTATGATACAAGGTTGTGTATAGATGTATAAAAACATACAGGTACAAACTAGAGTAATTAAGTAAATATAAAGCAAATACCCTTAATTTTAGGTCTACGGGCTACGGTCACAATCAAAAAAAATCTTGGTACAGACAGACGTCCTGGTGTAGACAGACATGGGGACAGACAGAATAAAAAATCCACTTTTTTATGTTTGGGTTCACATATTTGCTTTAATTAAATTCGTATTTTTGATACACAATAAATGCTAAACCATGTCAAACAACTTACAGGTTTGTTGTAGGTAAACATTTGTATGAAACTGCTTTTACAAATTGGCACTTGGTTATTAATACATTATTTAAAAGTTATATTTTCGACCTTATGACATCTTGCTTTACCCTAATTTCTTTCCTCGCTCTTTTGATAAAATTTTTGTTGGCTGACCTAATTTTAATATAAATTTCTGTCAGAAATTCTAAGAGCGTGTTCATAAATTTATATATATAAATCTGGATGAGAGAAATAAAAATGGGAATTGAACTGCGAGTGAAAGGATTTGCATGCGTTTGTTGTCCTGGATGTAGCTTTGGATGCGGCGGCGGCCCAAATTTTTGGTGGAAATTGTGACTCTTCATCAATATATGTTTCTACAAGGTAGTCGCAGAATTTACGGATTTCTTCGTTTCCGGGCATATTCGCCATAATTTCAGACACAAAATATTCGCTAACGTCTTCTGGTTCTAAAAATTGCATCTCTAAAAAAAATTAATTGAATACTGTCCTTGAGCTGAAGTTTTCCTGTTGTATATTTTAGATAAACCAAGGGACTGAATGTGTTATCATGCTTGGTCATGTTTCCCCCTGACCATTGCATGATTACAGCCTCGTGTATTGCACGCTCAAAATCAATTACAACATTTTTAGGTTTTAAAATAAGGTTAAATTGAGAACTTTTTCTACTTACAATTTTTTTTTAAGTATACGTTGATATGTTTTTTTGAAGACAATACACCATGTACTAATGGTACATAATACCAATTCTTAAAACCATGGATCGTAAACATTTGCGTGAAAAATTTTGTTCAGAATTGAAAAGTTCCATCTCTACGGAACACCGAAAGTTTAAATTCTTAAAGCCTGAGAACACTATGATATTGAGAACCTTTTCGACAATGAGAGCAAAGTCTTCCATTCTATTTGTTCTTGGGTTAAAATCTGAAACACAAAGAGACAAAACTAATAATTAAATTTTGAATTGCATACTTTTCTAGATTTCTTCTGTGAGAAGCAAAATAATATATGTGTTGCCATAGTAAGCCTAATATGAAAATAACTATAGTTTTTGTTGCCATTTTAAATACAACCTTCACACAATTTGTAAAAAAAATTTAACTTTTCATACATTAGTTATTTATAAACTACTTTCAAATTATTCAAATTTGTAAAAATAAAAAATACATTCTTATACATCATGAAAAATAATTCCCAGATATCTATAATGACCATACCAAAAAAAAGTCAAATTTGCTCAAATTTATCATAAGTCAACCACCTTAATTTATTTTTTAAACTAAACATGTACTATTATTTATCATGTAAAATAGTCCCCACATACAAATTTTGAACATAATTGTTAAATATAATTTTTTAATTAATTTTGAAAAATTCATCAGTACACTTTCTATAAAGTATTTTTTACACCAAAAACAAATATACAGTGTTATTTTTCAGGTCAAAAACTTCCAAGATACCCATTTGAAACTAAATATTTAGAACTTTTTTTATATATATTTCGAATTTTCTAAGGTTTCCCTTCATTAAACTAACCTTAAACGAATTCTTGCCCAAAAAAACAACGATACCTTGCTATTTGTCATGTAAAACAATCCTAGAATTTTAACCCACTCGTTAGAGCTATTTTCGAAAAAAATTATTACTATTCCAAAACATCACTCATTGGTTAATTTTAGGGCTATGATCACAATTAAAAAAAGTCCTGGTACAGACAGACATGGGTACAGATAGAATAAATAACCCACTTTTTTTATGTTGGAGCTCACATAGAAGGTAAAGATTCATCATTATCTTGAGACGGATTTTTTTTAACGATTACAATATTTTCTTTTGAAATTTAACCCCTTTTATCGCAAAACATAATTTAAACATATGGGCCCTTCTTCTAACTACCAACTCAATTTTGTTTAATGAAAAACCATATTGAACTATTACAAAAAGTCACTCACCTTCAACAGCCTTTAATACTTCTTCTTGATTATGTCCACGTAAATGTTCTTTGTACCAAGGCAATATCATGCGTTGTAATATCTTCTGCATGATGTTTTGCCAACTCAGAACGGATCAGTTTCGATGGTCATTCACATTTTTCCTTAGCTCTTCACTTTACACCATAGCCTAGAACTTATCGATTTATATTTTTCATCACCTCGTTATTGTGATTTATATCACCATCGATTATAACATTACTGTCTATGTTGTCCGTGTACACTTTTGCTGAACACTTTTTGTTTGCACATCTCCAGTGAACTTTACCGTCGGTAGCAGCATGAATCATTGGAAATTTGTTACTTTCTCTGACAAGCAATTTTTGCCCCTTTCACTCCACATGAACGAACCCTCTATGTTTCAATCACTGGAACACTACACGAAGTAATTTCTATAGTTTGCATGTATATGTCTTTGCACAACCTTGTCTCATAACTGGTATACGTGGCCCAATTGTAATGTGGGATCAACGTTACCCATTTTAAACGCAGATCATAACATATTTACGTGGCCCAATTGTAATGAGCCCGTTTCTAAAGTTTAATGAGCCCGTTTCTAAAGTTTCCTGAAGAGATTAGCATTTTCAATTACTTACAATGGAGGAAGCAACGTTTCTATCCCCCTTCCTCACCCGTTACTATCCTGTTCTACATTCACTGACAAAAAAGATAGTCTCTTCTCGTACGCATGAACTTAAAGCGACTCTGGACACTATCTGTTTTAAAATCTGTGTGTCTGGTCCCGAGTCTGGTCCTTATACCCCACACAATAGGTTCTGCCATGTCCTTAATCTATTGGCCTCTGACCCTCCACGACTTTCCCCACTAGAATCCACCGAGAGACGGGTGCTAGCGTGAGATACGGGGCAGAGAACTAGGTTAAGTTGCGTGAACTCTCGTTTTCTTGCGAGCAGAACTAACTGGCGTACTTGTGATATCACTTGACATGCTGTCTCACCTCACCCTTCACTGGCACTAGTGTAGAGAGGATGACTGTCGGTCCCTGGTTCGACCTCAGAGGGACGCACTAGTACCTCTCGAGCATCTGGGAAAAGGTCACGGTTTTTGTAGACACACAGAATTTAATCAGTTCTTGAATTATCTTTCAAGGATGTCCTGAAATCTAATGACAACTTTTTTATCTTCATTTAAAAAGTTTCTCATCTATGCTCTTGTTATGTCGCTATGCTATCGACAGATATTTAACAACTGTTAGTATCACCATTTTAAGAAAATTAAACTCTCTCTTTCTTCTACTGGAGGTTTATTTTCGCCCAAAAAAAAGTTTGGTTATAAAAACGTCAAAAACAATAACCTTTTCACGCGTCCCTTCCCAGTCACAGACTTTGGTCTAAAGTGTGAAGGCGAGGTTAAGACTACATCTGAGGGGAAGATGGTCTTCGCATGTGTTACAAAGTGTGTTAAAACACTCCTCTATCGCTCTTTCTCTCACACACAGGTGGTGTCCGTTGACTGGTTATAGGTTCATTGCCTGACGAGTAGTCGATCTCTCTTTCTGCGAGACTTTCCAAGCGGAGTTTTACTCAAGTAGGTTCGACTGCTATGTATTGCAGATGTAACCAGTTTAGCGCAAACCTAACCAAGTGTGTAACACCGTTAAGACTGGTGCGCTCGGCCATTCTACACGGGCTGAGGTGTTTCCCTGCCAATTACCGTGTGTGTTCAGGAACAGAGCATGCGTATAGACCCTCTCGATAACGGCTTGAACACATTTTTGTTTTGTTTTTTATTTTTATTTTCTTAGCAGCGCGTTTTACTACCCGTTCGGGTTATATGTATATGTATTAATTACACTAGTGTGTTAGGGATGAGGAAAGCCGAATTTAGAGAAAGTGTACCCCGCATTTTCGTGGGTTAAGAGTGGAAAACAATTTAGGTTAAGCCCCCCCTCCCCCTCAGTACACCTGACCAGGATTGAACCCCGATCTCCCCGTCATCGGAAGTCTAGTCTATTTCGAGAGTGACACCTTAGACCATATAGCCACTGAAGCTTTTTTTTAGCGCATTACTCACTAAACCATTTCGCTAGATTTACAAAATTATTCGCACATTCCTAGGATTCCCCCGTATCGGTGGGTACATAGGAAAAGGCTCATCTGGACAAGTTCGCTGGAGAAGGGGAGGTCGGGCTTTGAATTACAACTGGAGGATTTTATTTGTCTAGAGTGTTTACTACTCTCCTCCCACGAAAATGTTGCTAAACATCCTCAAAACTGACGCACTCGAGATAGCCCAAGCTTTAAATTTCACACTTCAGTTTAATTTCTTCTAAGAAGCTTATAACCCAAACGGGTAGTAAGACGCGGTGCAAAAAAAAAAAATCTTCAAAGGACGTTAACACCAGAAGCATCAAATTAATTGAAAGAAAGCCATAACTGCGATTTCAGTTCTATTCTCACTTATCGACTACAGCGCTTGGTGGTTGAATTTGTCCCTAACATTGAGTCTGCTCTAGAGCGATATGTTAATATTTCAGTACAGTATTATAATCAGCATGTTATGTTAGCTGTCACTAGGAGAAACAGTATTTATTAGGAATGAAGTTATCCGGGAAAGAGTAATATTATATGGTAGAGGAAGCAAGACTGAGATGGAATAGGCATGTAATTAGGATGTACAGTTAGAGGATGCCAAATAAAATTATAAAAATAAAGTATGTATAAAAAATACCGCAAGGGAGGCCAAGAAAGACATGGTAGGACCAGATAACAAAGTGTGTGTAATTGAGAGAAGAAGAATGGAAGCAATTAAAGGAGTAAGATAGAGGCATTTTATTAAACTGTCCCGGCCACCGGCTGGAAACAGTTGACGATGCCGTTGAGTATTATGAGTACAATATTATAATAAAAGATGTAATTAATACATTTCCTTCTCCTGGGATTTAATGATCCGACACTTTCACTGGAACATTTTCTGAGAACCCCACTGGTGCAATTAAATACGGATAGCTTTGGAGATGTACACACAGTGGGGCAAGGAGGATAGGGATAGCTCTAATTTATCTGAAACATGATTATTGTTTAGTCCGAGGAGTCGCTGAGGAACCGGTAGGGATAGCTCTAATTTATACTGAAACATGATTATTGTTTAGTCCGAGGAGTCGCTGAGGAACCGGAACTGAAGTTAATATCCTTAGTAACTCTCGATAGTGTATTTGTACGCCCCGTGACTAAGTATTCGGCACGGTGTCGGTTACGGTTGTTGGCAATACGGTACCTCGTGAACACGTGCGTTACGTGGGCTGTAACACATGCTATACAGGATTAACTATTACTGGCGCCATTTTATTCTGTGCTGCACCGACAGAGATGAGAGATGTGAGATGATTGAATATAAAGTAAAGGGGATTTATTTCTTAAGGCTCTGATTTTATTTATGTGTTTGAGCTATTTAACGTGCACGTTCTGAACCGACCAGAAAGTATATGAGCGAGAGCGAAAGAGCCTACCAATTTTGCCGGGAAAGGTATTTTGACATAACTTACAGGAAAGTTGTACATCCCACAATAATCATACTTCCCACAGGAATATTTTACATTTCACAATCATCATACTTCCCCTCCGAAGGAAGTTGTGCTACAGTAAAAATCTGTCAACCCCGGCCACAGACAAGTATACACCAGATCCTCAGCCTTGCGCTCCTTGAGCCAGGTCAATCACAGTTATTGCTTTATTGAAACTCATTTGATAATATTTCTAAAGTGGAGACTTCAGTTGGAATAAAGTATTTTCTCTATTGCACTAATTTCATTTAAATCGGTGGACACTCTACCAACTCACATCTCTAACTGAACAACATGGATGCTCTGCCAAACATTTAACCACCTACCCCTTCACCTACTTGTGATCATACCACATTGCCCTTGTAGTGTCAGACCGTCCCACTGAGGCACTTAGTACTCGGGCCGAGCTACACCAAGCCACCCTATTAATTATAATGAGAAAGTGAGGTGCGAGTTTTGAGCGCCCGTGGCTAGTAATCCTCCATCTCTCTCTCTCTCTCATGGTGACGTCACAGGCTGAAGGTACACAAAGCGTACACAGTTTTGATAGTTCAGATCATTAGACATAATTAGTGTTGGTCACTCACCTTACTTCCTACTTATTCCTTTTAAATTGTAAAAACAAAGCTCATTTCTTGCAGTTTTGTCTGAATCACGTTTTACTGTGTTCTAAACATACAGATTACTGTATATCAGGACACGACTTACACACGAACTTATCCTAGGACAACACGCCTAATATTACACACCCTGCCCTTGCACTTGAGGTGGGATTGTAGGGGATGAGAGAAAAGGTACGTGTTTTCGCAGTTTTTATAGCGAAACATTATTTTTGGTCCAAATAAATCAAATATTTCTACAGTAGAGTTTAATTTTCTTCACATGTTGATATCAACAGTTGTTGAACATCTCTCAAAAGGGAGTCCTAGAATTTAATGACAACTTTTTTCCTTCATTTAAAAAGTTTATCATCAAATGCCGTTATGCCCATTATAGATATTTAACAACTGTTGATATCAACACTTGAAGAAAATTAAACTCTATGTTTCTACTGGAGAAATATTTGATTTATTTTGACCACAAAAATGTTTTGCTATAAAAACTGCGAAAACACGTACCTTTTCTCGCGTCCCCTACAATCCCACCTTAAACCAATTAGCTAGCAGGGGTGAATCTGAGGGAAATTAGTCAGAATATTCGTCAGCACGACTCGGAATTGAATCGTGAATAGTTGTAAAGTATGTTAAACACAGACGGAGGTATACTGGAAGGGTAAAGAACTAAGTCCCCTAACAAAGAGATAGGTCTATCTCCCCTCTCAACTGCCGCCCCCCTTCCCCCTCTTTCACATACCTAATGATAAACGATTGAAATAATGAATGACTTTTGAAAGCAATAGGTCTATTAAAAGGGTTGTTCGGTATCAAATGTTGTCGCACTCATTGTATCTCTAGTCTATCTCTCTCTCTCTCTCTGTCCGCTCGTGACTTGTCCCAAGACTCGAGCCTCGCTCAACCTTGACTGGCTTAGTTGGCTTCTCTAGCGATCCACTGTTCTCCTGTTTGTGCTATGCAGGCTTACTCCCCCTCCACAGATGTAGCTGAGTGGGAAGGTATATTGTTGTTACTCTGCTTGTTCAGACCATTCCATATTTGACACTCATTAGGTTGTTTGTTTTGAAAACTGGACCGCAACAGTGCTGCTATCTGTACCATTTACTATTTACATAATTTCGGAGACACCAGGTAGCAATTCAATGTTCGCCAGCTGATGGGTTGAGCTGGGACATTTCATAGCAATGAATCCTGACTTTGATTCCTTGCTCTATGCTAATAGAACTTTATTCCTTCATTAACCCATGTTATCTTCATCATCCCATGTTACTGTGAATATACCAATACTCCTTCATCAGCCCATGTTACTGTGAATATACCAATACTCCTTCATCAGCCCATGTTACTGTGAATATACCAATACTCCTTCATCAGCCCATGTTACTGTGAATATACCAATACTCCTTCGTCAGCCCATGTTACTGTGAATATACCAATACTCCTTCGTCAGCCCATGTTACTGTGAATATACCAATACTCCTTCATCAGCCCATGTTACTGTGAATATATCAATACTCCTTCATCAGCCCTTGTTACTGTGAATATACCAATACTCCTTCATCATCCCATGTTACTGTGAATATACCAATACTCCTTCGTCAGCCCATGTTACTGTGAATATACCAATACTCCTTTATCAGCCCATGTTACTGTGAATATATCAATACTCCTTCGTCATCCCATGTTACTGTGAATATACCAATACTCCTTCATCATTCCATGTTACTGTGAATATACCAATACTCCTTCGTCAGCCCATGTTACTGTGAATATACCAATACTCCTTCGTCAGCCCATGTTACTGTGAATATACCAATACTCCTTCGTCAGCCCATGTTACTGTGAATATACCAATACTCCTTCGTCAGCCCATGTTACTGTGAATATACCAATACTCCTTCATCATCCCATGTTACTGTGAATATACCAATACTCCATCATCCCATGTTACTGTGAATATACCAATACTCCTTCATCATCTCATGTTACTGTGAATATACCAATACTCCTTCGTCAGCTCATGCTACTGTGAATAGACCCATCATTCATGTTATTGCAAGTCAACGCGCGAATCGGTGCCGCCAACACAAGTAGTTCCTGTTGTTGGCCGCTCCTGGCCATCTATTTCCAATCCTCTCTCCACCGCCACATGTGAGGTACAGCCATGTTCAAGAGTTTAAACTGACACCAATAAATTCATGAGTAATCTGCATCGGTGAGCACGTGGTCTAAATGTTAGGCTCATTTAGTTTGGTTTGCTGGTGATCGGAATTTCAATTCTGGCCTTTTTTTACTGAGGTTTTTTGCCTAAAATGTTTTCCCACTCTCCCTCCACGCTAATGCATGCATAAATTCTACATTCCTCATCTCTGGACCATTAGTGTAATTGTATGCATATAATCCGAGCAGATATTTGGATGCGGTGGGAAAAAAGAAATTACTCCACAAGATTGATTATTGAATTTGGGTTTAGATGTTTCTAAATGGAGGAAAAACAAATAAAAGGTTGATTGTATTTTATTTTAGAACGAGAAACTCGACAGTACCTTAGCCATTTAGAAGGCGAATACCGCTCTGAAGCCAGTTATTATGGCAGGGCATGCTCGATTCATAGGCCTTTAATCGATTCTCTGGATCGATCTAGATCAAGAAGAGTTGTTTAAATTCAGGCAAAAAATGCTTTGAATCGATCTTGGGAACATCGATTCAACGATTCGTTTAGAAATAGGTTGCTTTAATTATATTTCAAATATGAATGGGGATATATTTTTCTTAAAAAAACAAATATTCCTCCCATTAAGTATTGGTATATTTTCCTATTATGCTTAATCTAACCAACTGGTGACAGTCGATTAGTAAACTATTAATTTAGTATAAATAATGTTTATATGGTAATTTAAGCCTAGGTATATATTAAATTATTATCACAATAAAACAAGCTTTAGCACACCAAATGGTGAATACAATGTGACCAACTCCTCGTTACATTTGTGTTTCATTTATTGTCTTTAAAAGGCCAAATTAATTAATGGTAATATTAGTTTATATTTCAGGTGGGTGTTAGCCAAACATCAAAACAACCTTAGCCTTAACTACTTACCTATTTATGATATGAATTAAATCTCATGTAATGATATACTAATTTGTGGCCCAGCATTGCAAACTTAGGTTTCAAAATTGTCTTAGTAGTAAAAAAAAATTCTTACAGTCAACCAAATATTCCTATATTTATGTTTAGTTTTCTTTCGATTTTTCGATTCGATCTTTTATAAATCGCAATAGAAAGAATTGATTCGGGAATCAGATTGAGACCTTTGAATCGACCCAACAAAGGTATGGTATATAATCGATTTTTGTAAAGATCGATCCAATATAGAGTATCGTCAAGGTCACTTGCGCCTGGGATCGATCTAGTGTCTTCCAGACATGCTATAGGTAGAGATATGGTAAAATAGCATTAATTTTCAGTTTTTTTAGCATTAATTATTGTAAATTTAGCGTTTTGTGGCATAATTTAGCATTTTGTAGCAA
>CABFWO010002946.1:0-15437 GCA_902155825.1 Timema genevievae
GGCTCTGTTGGGGGTGTACAGGCCAAGATTAGAGAAACATACCCATTTGCCTATTTTGTACATTGTTACGCTCATCAGCTAAATTTAATATTGGAAAAAGCAATCAGTGTAAAGAGCAAAGTTCGAGTTTTTTCTCAAACCTTTCTGCCATTCCCGCATTTTTTCACACTCATCTCTGCGATCAAACGTTTTGGAGCAAGTAGTGCAAGTCAGCCTACCCAGAATTGCTACAACAAGATGGAACTACAACATTTGAACTATTAACGTTATGTACGAAAATAGAGATAAGTTGGAGGAATGCTTCGAAGTTCTTGAGGAAAAGTGCACAAACAAACTTACTGTTAACATGGCGAGTAGCTACAGAAGGGATTTTCAGGACCCAAATTTCATGCTCTAGCTAACTATTTTCCACAAAATTGTACCTCGCGTGGATATATTATACCAACAACTACAAACAAGGAACAGCGACAATGTAATGTGGCAAAATGACATTTGCATTTTTGAAAATGGGATGCAGAAAGAGAGGGGGCAAGTGAATGAAATAGAGAATCAAATACACGAAGAGTTCCTTGAACAACCAAGAAAAAGTAAAAGTAATGTTGAATGTAGCACCAGAGTCGAGGATGCAAAAGAAGGGTGTGATGTCATAAAAACTCATGTAAAAGACAGATTAGTTTTTACTGGTCATTTGGGGGCAGCTTCTTTGTTATGTAATGAGTAATTTCCCCAATTTTCTACTTGCTTTCCGGAAGAAAAACTCACGCGACTAATCCAACACTACCCTTTCTTAGGAAAAGAAAAACTCCTGTCTGAATTGGGACTATTATACAGACGACAGTACTTTGATATTAAAGGAGCAGCAATACAACTATTGAACTTCATGGAGAAAAATAACATTATTTCAGTTTTCAGTGAGGTGACGAAGCTTCTAAAAATTATCATAAACGACCCCAATGACGTCTGCTGAACCTGAACGTCACTTTTCAACACTGAAAAGAGTAAAGACTTTCCTAAGGAATACAACAACAAATGACATACTAAATGTTATAGCGATGATAGCCATCAACAAGGAACTTATCACACAAATGAAGGACTTTGACGACAGAGTTATGGAAAAGTTCATTAACTTAAAGGATAAGCGTATGGACTTTGTATATAAATTATTTCTTTGTTTATTGCGTACTAAGTCATTTCTTGCAAGTGTAAATAATGTAAATATTGTGTATCCTACATATTAATGTTGTGAGCATTGTGAGGACATTGAACATACATACAGGTACTTATATATTTATGCACATTACACAGCTGCAGAGTTTCTACAACAGATCCACGTTCTTTAGTGTGAGTTTAATTTTTTTTATCTTTGCATGTTGTTTGTGATGTTAATTTTTTAGTTTAAATAAATGAATATTTAACAAAATATATTCTGAAATTTGAGTCTTATTTTAAATGTATTATTTAGAAATAATTAATGAACTAAACCGGCCGCGCCCTCCCGTTTCTAAAGTGACGAGCCGCCAGTGGCGCAGGAACTAGGGGGTACGGGGGTAAATTTTAACCACCCTAAAAATTGAGAGGGGTAAAAAGTATAATTTTTACCCCCCCAAAAAATATAGTAAACGTTTAGATAATGTAAACATCTTATTGAGGCAAGATACAATGTTCACACTATATTAACATCGTAAAAATAAAATGTGCTTGGAGCATAAACTGAAGAGATTTTGAAAACTCTGGTAGTGATACCAGCTACATCAGCTACTGCAGAAAGAAGTTTTTCAATGCTTGGATGCATTAAGAACTATCTTCGCTCCACGATGAGGCAATGTAGACTAAATCACCTGAGAGGCTCAACAAAATTGAAATTGCAAAACTGGTTAGTGGTATGTATAGCTAGTAACAAATATAGGGCAAAGGTGTATGGAAATCTATTTTAATTTTCAGTGTTTCATAATTTTTAGTTAAGCTGCATCAGATAATATTTTTCTTGATATGTTTTGTGTGTATTAATTCTAATGTTTGGAATGACTAAAATTAATGAGAAAATGTACAGTGGGACCGTTAAATACAGATATCCCTCGTTATACGTGATACCACTTTACGCATTTTCGCTATAGCACGATTCAAAGAAATACAAAAATAGTGCATGGTCAGCTGGAACTTCGCAGTCATCCTGTGCGGTGATGGTGTGACCTTGTGTACACACATTCCAGTGAAAGCATTGATCATTACTGTACAGTTTGGTGTTAGGGGGGTGGTATTGACAACATTGGATATGCATGGGCAGAAGTTAAACAGTCCCGTATGAAAGGAGTTTGGAAAAATGTTTGGCTTGAAGTTTCTGATTCTCATGATTTTGATCCTGACCATGAGCTTTCAAATTCAAGACGTGGCATCGTTGACATAGCAAGATGTTGGATTTAAGGACGTAGACCAGGAAAATGTGGGTAGATTGCTCCAATCCCACTCAACAGAACTCACCAATGAGGATCTTCTAGAAATTGAGAATGGCATAAATAATGAAGAGGAAGAGCCTTATGTTGTTGAGCCCATCAAACTTTCAACAAAACAATTTGCTGATTTATTTAAGCACATTGACAGTGCAATTAGAATTAATTGAAGAGAATGACCCTAACATGGATAGAAGCACCAAAGTTTCCAGAGAGATCCAAAATTCTTTGGTTTGTTACAAATAACTCTATAGAGAGAGAGAGGGAAAATTCTGCCCATCAGTTAATTCTAACCATTTTATCAAAGAAATTGAAAATCGTCAGTCTAAAGACCCAGGGCCTTCAAGAGAGCAATAGTCTACCTTCCCAAGGCCTTCAAGAGAGCAAGAGCTTAGCGTCCCAGGGCCTTCAAGAGAGAAAGAGTCTACCATCCCAGGGCCTTCAAGAAAGCAAAAGCCTACCATCCCAGGGCATTCAAGAGAGCAAGAGCCTACCATCCCAGGGCATTCAAGAGAGCAAGAGCTTACCATCCTAGGGCCTTTATGCCAGTAAGAGCCTACCGTCCTAGGGCCTTTACGCCAGCAAGAGCTTAGCGTCCCAGGGCCTTCAAGAGAGCAAGAGTCTACCATGCCAGGGCCTTCAAGAAAGCAAGAGCCTACCATCTCAGGGCATTCAAGATAGCAAGAGTCTACCATCCCAGGGCCTTCAAGAGATCATGAGTCTACCGTCCCAGGACTTTTAAGAGAGCAAGAGCTTACCATCCAAGGGTCTTCCGAAGAGATAAAAGCCTACCATTCAAGGGCCTTCAAGAAAGCAAGAGCCTACCATTCTAGGGCCTTCATTCCAGCAAGAGCTTACTGTCCCAGGGCCTTCAAAAATGCAAGAACCTACTATCCCAGGGCCTTCAAGAAAGCAAGAGCTTACCGTCCCAGGACCTTCAAGAGATCAAGAGCTTTCCTTCCAAGGGCCGTCAAGAGAGCAAGAGCTTACAGTCAAGAGCAAGATAGTGATAATACAGATTTGCCAAATCCAGTTATTTTATCATGCGATTGAAGATTAACAATAAGTGTACCTGTAGCATTGTATTAATCAGATACATTGATTAAAAATTATGTTTGTTTACAAATGTCAAGGGATTGAAGATTGGCAATAGGTATAGGCTACCTAATGCATTGTACTAGTTATATAAATTAAAAAAATTGCATTCATTTACCAGTTTTAGGTTTTTATTTCCTTTGGAGTAACCCCTATATCATTCATGTCAAAATCATTTCACTCGCGTTTTCATGCTACGCGATTATTTATCAGAACCAATCACTCGCGTAGTGTGAGGTACAGCTGTATTACATTTTCCTGTTCATTTTTTAATCTAAAAAATGTTATCCCCTATGGTTATTTTTACCCCCCCAAATAAAAACGTTCCTGCGCCACTGAGAGCCGCCACTGCTATTCATATTGCAATTTTGCAAGTTTAACCAAATGTCACTTTAAAATTATGTAGATTTCACATAGGTCAAAATTAATTTTAAAAAAATTGCAAGAATAGAGTAGAGGAAAAAATTATTCTGAGATTAGCAACTTCGTAGTGGTTTTTTGGTTTGCCATTTCTTGAACCCATCCATATTGGCGATGTTTTCACGGATGTTTAAATATCCATTCAACCCCAAGAAGCTTGAGTCCAAGTTTTCATAGATTACGTTTTTACTAATTAAATTTCTCCTGATTGTGATTTTCCTCCTCCCGCCTGGGTAAAGTTTATTTCAAGTGCAATAAGAACTGCAAAGAACTGCGAGGCCTTCCATTAAAAGTTAAACTCAATGTCTTATCGTCACCATCCCAATATATTTTTTAGTAATAACTGCACTTAAAAAATATAAAGCGAACTATTTGGCCAAATTATTAGTGCTGATAAAGTGCCTCGGAGAAAGAAAGTCATTCGAAGGAAAGAACAATATGGGGTAGAAAAAATGCAACATCTAAAGGCAGAAAACATCTTTTCTAGATGTCATGAAATGTGTGTCATTCAAATTTCAGCCCGTTCAAGCTTAATATTTTAGTGCTCTTGATTCTAATTATTTCAATTTACTTAAATGGGTGTTCAATTTTATTTAAGACTACATGTGTCTGAATATTCAAATATTAGTGCTGTTCAATTTTAATATTTTGGTGCACATGAAATTTTAAATGAAATTTGTTTTGGGTCTGCTAGTATCAATGTTTATTTTAATAATTTATTTTACACAACTGAATTTCTTGTTTCGGACACAGATAGTTCAATCGCTGCCTGGGACATAATTGGGTTAGTCACAGAATTAATCTGGACCTAGTTGGTATGCCGAGGGACAAAGTTTGTTGGTAACGAATTTAAGGTTGGGTGGAAGGGGACGGAGAAAAGATCAGTGTTTTTGTAGTAAAATAAATAAATATTTCCCCAGAATAAACATAGAATTTAATTTTATACACATAGTAATATAAATAGTTCTTAAATATCTGTCATGATTCATGAACATAGCGGCAGTAGATGAGAAACTTTTTAAATGAAGAGAAAAATTTACCATCAAATTTCAGTACACCCTTGACAGATATTCATTAAGTGTTTATGCCATCATATGAAGAAAATTAAACTATATTTATATTGGAGAATTATTTGATCTGTTTTTGTTTAGTTAAAAAAACTTCAAAAACACTGCCCTTTTGTCGCATTCCCTTTTACCATAAGCATCAAACTCAAAATATAATGCAATGGTAAAGATAATAAATCCGAGATGCTCCCCCAATATTTCCTTCAGCACGTAAATTTATGCAGAATGCAAGTATTTTTTTCTTTGTTTTAGTGTTAACTGAAGTCGTGGTCAAGTGGTTGAAGGTGTCAGACTCACAAAAGTATATGTTATAAATAAACGCTCGGTTTCATACTTCTAGGTTTATATGATGCGAATGCAAATAATTCTATTCTTGGATTTTTAAGTATCTCGCACCAGCAGTTAAGCAGGCCCAAGTGTTAGGCTCTCAATATACCGTAGGTAAAAGATTTTTTTAAAAAAAGCTCATAAAGTGAATTGCTAATCTTCAGGCAACCCTAAAGTTCCTTTGCAAAGTTTCTTGGTCTTGAAGTGACATTGTTATCAAACAAATGTATATAATATTTTATTTTATTATTTACTTGTCTTCTCTGGAGTTTAAGCTTCCTTTTAATGGGAGAACAATTGATCTTTTTTTTTAATATTCAGTAAGTTAATGTAAGATCAAATCAAATAAAAGATTTTTAAAGTTACCTATGTGTAAGTTTTCTAATAATAATATAAGTTTGTCTTCCAAACATGTTACAGAACAAAGCTCCCGTCGAGATGAATAAAATTATATATTTATATATAAATTGGGCGCCACTTCTAGGAACTAGGAGAAAATAATGATGATGATGATGATAATAATAATAATAATAATAATAATAATAATAATAACTTTAGCTCGGCTAACTCTGACAGTGGCACGATGACCCTTAAAACTCGAGACCACTGGGTGTGCTCAGGAACGTTTTTCAATATGATGCAGTGTTAATAATAATTACACCACCTTACCTACAACAATGGTATGCTGTAAATTTCTACAATAGTTGAAGGAAAAAAACACTTAAAATAAAACACGAACAATTGAAATAAAAAATGGATCAATGAATGAAATGTACTAATTTTAAACTACAATTTAAAAAAATTAAAATGTGTGTTATTATTATTGTTGTTTCTTTGTTACCACATCCCAATCCTACCTATGGAAATCCGAGTAAATACAATTCTAATCCAACAAAATAAAAATAAAATGTATTGTATTACATCCATTCCATTAATCAATTAAAATTATAATCTCTGAATATAGTTAAATTCAAGAGTTTATAATACCAGAGTAAAAGAAAAAATAATATAGGCTAAGCATATATGATATTGGAGTTTTGAGTAAAACAAAAAAAAAAGTATTATTGAAAAAAATCAATGGCATTAATATATTGACATAAAATAAAATATTAATTAATGCTCTGGATTTAATAAAGTGTCTGAATATATTTAGTCTTTTCTGAAAGTTTTACATTAATCCTGGATTCTTGATGATACAAAAGAGAGAGAGAGAGAGAAAAAATTATTTATAGATTAAAATTTGGCTAGATCTCACCAAGAGAATATGTTGTGTTGAAACGGCAAAAATGTAGGAAATTTGTTTCCTCTTCTTAATTGCAAACAATCCACAGATTTTTTTTATATCAATGGGTTCTAGTTCTTCCCTAGACACTCAGCTTTCTATTGATTTATTAATATCCCGCTATTAAACTAAGTTTCCACTTTTGAAATAAATGTAAGAAACCACACAAATTTGGTTCCATACTTTAAGGATGCCGAAGAAGAAGACCCTGATCTTCTTCAAAAAGTGTTCCAGGAATCAAATTTAAAAACGTTCTATTTTTTTTCCGAGTCCAAAGAAAAAACGTACACATTAAAACAAAAGATAAAATGTTGGCTATGGACTATGGATGAAAATAAAATGCAAATTTAATATAGAGATTGAAATATATGTCAATGAATATGAACAATGTTTCTTAAAATAATTAAAATGTTTATTTCCATCTGTCAAAATTGAAATGCTTGCTAGTTTGTAAGTATTTACATCACGTCTTTTTCTTTTCTTACTTATTTTATAATCACGAGACACACCACTCACTTGTTTAACAGATCTGCGCATGCTTTGAAATAAAACAATGGCTGACATTGAAAATAAATAAAGAAGAGTCAACAAACTTCTTAGAAGGATAAATATGTTTAATAAAAAGGTAAGTGTTCTTCTATAGCTCAAAATTCATTATTTTAATCATTTTAAATAGCGGTTTTATTGTGAATGGATGTAAGTAGTATTATTTTGTCACGCATGGCAACACAGCGCGTTAAGCTGCGAATGAACTTTGAAGTACAGCATTTAAAACAAAAATAAATTGTAAAATATTTACAAATTAGAAAAATATAAGGAAATACATGGTAGGGTGGCAAATAACGTTACAGTTTCATTTTGTTAAATAATTACGATTTGACTACCAAAATAAATACAAAATAACCAACACAAAATATAGTTTCTCCTTGGATTTTAGATTGAAATGTATTCTCTATGGATCGCAGTTGGTTTGGCTTCAAGTCAGACCGAAAAAAATGAATTCTATATTTTATGAAAGAATACAACATTGATCACATAGTTTAAGACAAAATATTTGAAAAACATCGATTTTATTGAATTTTAAAAGAAATGTGTATATAACCGACGTGTTAACCGGAGGTGCAATCCATACGAGATTTCATTTCAATAGGTGTAGTGGTTTTTGAGTTAATACCAACTCGTGTTTGTATATACAATAGATATACTTTTTAAAAAAAATAAAAACCAATAGTTTCTGAGCTATATGCAAATACATATATTTTTTATTCAGCTCTTTGAAAATCAAATTTATTGTTATGCTCTTTGGTGAACAGAGATGTTCCTCTTTTATTGATATTTCTGTAATAGTGTATGTTATTTGATTTATTTCTTTGGTGGAATGTGATGCTCTTTTTACTTTTTCTCGGCCCCTTGAAGAGAGTATTGTGATTGTCAGAAAAATCTAACTCAAGATTTTGATAAATGTCAACGTTTCATGACCCCTCTGAAACTGAAACGTGGTTTTCGCGATGCCGTCTGTGTGTGTATTTGTCTGTACCTCGAACTAGAGCCGAAACCATTTTACCGATCAGGCTAAAACTTGGTTTCTAGGGTTTTCATAAAGTTCTTTCAAGGAGGTTTTTAGAATTAGATATCCAACCCTAAAATCAAGGTAAGCTTACTATAGAACAAAAAGAGAGAAAAAACTCTCAAAAACCACTTTAAATATTTTGATTACATTTTGTATCTCGGCATTGTTTAACATTACCAACTAAATAGAATTTTTAATTTTCACATGCAAATGACTTTGAGGGTACTTTACATTGGCATACATTTTCAATATTGAACACATCTCGACATCTATTTGATATACAAAATAACTTATCATTGTCAAGCCGTAGTACTGTTAAATATAACACTCTTTTATTCATAAAATATCTTCATAAAACAAATAGTTTCTGAGCTATAAGCAAACAAACATATATTCTTTTTATTCAAGTCTATGTTCTTTGGTAGACAGAGATGTTCCTCTCTCCTTCTTAATATTTCTGTAACAAAGTATGTTATTTGATTTATGCTCTTTGGTGCAACCCTTTAGAGAGAGAATTATTGTGATTATCAAATAAATCTAGCTCAAGATTTTTATAAACGTGGACGTTTTGTGACCCACTGAAACTGAAAAGTTGTTTTTGCTATTTATTTGTCTGTCTATTTGTCTGCCTGTATCTCGGCCTAAAGACGAAACCGTTTTACCGATCAAGCTAGGGTTTTCATAGATTTTTCCCAAGCTTTTTTGGGATTAGATTGTAGCGATACGGTAATTGATTGCCCCGCGATTGGGAGCCAATTTAAGTGCTACGGAGTTTTTTTTATCATGATATTACCCTGTGATTGAGCACCAATTATTACGATAACGGATTTTATTGATGATTACGGCACGCACATTCCTTACTGCGCACTTGTACATTGTTGTGTGATCTGATTATATGTGATACTTATTCTTATGAAATGAGTAAGACTTTTAATGTTGCACACAATTTATTTAGATGATTACACCTTTGATACTGAAGATTGATATTAAATGATACAGTTTTTGTTATTTTACGGACTGTTTTTCGGTGATATTACAATGTTTTGTATGCAGATTTATGTTATTGGCACTGTGTACTGTGTGGAGTTATATCACTCTCTAATATATTGCTGACACTCTGTGGATTCATACGCACAAGCTACTTATATATGACCTACCCCTTGCCTCTCGGACCCACTTGTCAACAGTGTTAAAACTAACTAATGGAAAAACTCCTGGCAACCTGATGTTGTGAAGGCTGGCTTCCTATTGGATAGAGGGTGCCAGCATGTCTCATGATCCTTCTAATACAACGGAGTTGATCTTTTAAAGAAAGAAAGTTTTTGAAACGTAATGTATTGAAATTACTTCTAAAAGAGAGTGATGGACGAAGTTATAAAAGGAAACCTTACATAAAGCTCTTTAAAGAAAAATACACTTCATCCATGACTTTTTGATTATATGAGAAGGATCCAAAACCGTAGGCCTATCATTACAAGATATCTAACCATAAAATTAAGGGTGATTTACTAAAGGTTAAAAAGAGATAAACTTTTCTTTTTTTCAAAATCCATTTACCGATTTTGATTAAATTTTGTATCTATGCATTGTTTAGCATTACAAACAAAATGGTTACGCTCGTTTTCCCATTAACATTACTTTGAGGTACTTAACATTAGCAGAAATTTCCAATTTTGGATATATCCCCGCAACTATTTTAGATACGAAATAACTTATCATTGTAAAGATGTAGTACTAGTACTATTAAGAATTAAATATAGAACTCCTTTATTTGAAATATATTGTCATAAAATCAATAGTTTTAGGGAGCACTTTGAAATATGAAATTAATTGCCATGTTCTTTGCTATTTTCTCAATATTTCTGTAACCGTATTTTTTTAATGCTCTTTAGTGGATTGTCTCGGCAACAATGTATATTATTTTTATGTTATAAATCATACGAATTTTTAGTAAATGTTTCTATTTTAAGATAAAAGAGACGATATGTCCGGTGCTCCATATAATTTATTTTAAAAACGCGTAGAGGCTGCAATGTGAAGGTGTATGTGAATGCCTTTATTTTACAAACTATATTAAACTATTTGGGAACCAAACGTTTCAAATCGAATGAGCTGATAACAGGATGATTAGTATTTTTGAATACTTTGATAAACGATTTTAAAATTTAAATTATTATTATTATTATTATTATTATTATTATTATTATTATTATTAGCACCGCGTCTTACTACCCGTTCGGGTTATACGCACTTACGCTAATGTGTAATGGTAGGGTGATTATGGGATGAAATGGACGACCTACAGTTTAACGTGGAATCCGAACCACAGTGGAGGTCTGGCATTCCTTCACAAGTTGTGATTAATACAAGTCTTGTCAGAGGTGAAGGAAGGGTTTGGCAAAAATTTAAATTACGATACTCCTTAATAAGATACTAACTAGTAAACTAAGATTAAATAAATTTTTACAACCTGTCCCAAATAGGGGTTCAATTTTTTTAAATAGTTAATACTGTTCGTAATATTTGATTTATTGTTTGGCACCAACTTCCTTTTGGTTTGTTAATTTAAATAACTTATAATAAATGGTTTGATTCAACGTACAGATTTTCTTTCTCTTTTCTCTTAAAATAGAGACATTTAATGAACAACTAGTAAGATTTGTTAAACGAAATTATATACATTGTTACAGAGACAAAACACAAAGAGCATACATGAAATTATATACACTGTTACAGAAAGATTGAATGAAGAGTAAACTCTCTATCCAACAAGGAGCATAACAATCAAATTCATTTTCAAAGACTTGTATATATATATTTTCAAAGACTTGAATATATATATATATATATATTGCATATGGTTCAAAAAAATCTTGGGGCTATAATATATATTTCAATTAAAAGAATCTTATATTTAATAGGGAGTAAAGTCTGTTCAGCGTATGAATTGTTTTCTGAAAGGCCTTTTTCCCTACCTGAACTCTATTATATAGTAGGATATTGGTAGGAAAAAAGACCTTTCAGAGAGTAATTATTAGCACCGCGTCTTACTACCCGTTCGGGTTATACGCACTTACGCTAATGTGTAATGGTAGGGTGATTATGGGATGAAATGGACGACCTACAGTTTAACGTGGAATCCGAACCACAGTGGAGGTCTGGCATTCCTTCACAAGTTGTGATTAATACAAGTCTTGTCAGAGGTGAAGGAAGGGTTTGGCAAAAATTTAAATTACGATACTCCTTAATAAGATACTAACTAGTAAACTAAGATTAAATAAATTTTTACAACCTGTCCCAAATAGGGGTTCAATTTTTTTAAATAGTTAATACTGTTCGTAATATTTGATTTATTGTTTGGCACCAACTTCCTTTTGGTTTGTTAATTTAAATAACTTATAATAAATGGTTTGATTCAACGTACAGATTTTCTTTCTCTTTTCTCTTAAAATAGAGACATTTAATGAACAACTAGTAAGATTTGTTAAACGAAATTATATACATTGTTACAGAGACAAAACACAAAGAGCATACATGAAATTATATACACTGTTACAGAAAGATTGAATGAAGAGTAAACTCTCTATCCAACAAGGAGCATAACAATCAAATTCATTTTCAAAGACTTGTATATATATATTTTCAAAGACTTGAATATATATATATATATATATTGCATATGGTTCAAAAAAATCTTGGGGCTATAATATATATTTCAATTAAAAGAATCTTATATTTAATAGGGAGTAAAGTCTGTTCAGCGTATGAATTGTTTTCTGAAAGGCCTTTTTCCCTACCTGAACTCTATTATATAGTAGGATATTGGTAGGAAAAAAGACCTTTCAGAGAGTAATTCCTACCGTGAATGGAATTTACCACATCTTTACAATGATAAGTTATTTTGTATCTCAAATAATGGTGAAGGTATGATCAAATTTGGAAATTTCTGCATATTTAAAGTACCATGGGAAATTTTCATTGGAAAATGAACATTTCCATTTTGTTTGTAATGTTTGTCTAGGTACAAAATTTAAGCTAAATAATTGTTAAAGCAGATTTTGAGAAAATTGATTTTTTTCTCTTTTCACCCCTTCAGTAAACTACCCTTAAATTTAGGGTTAGATATCTAATTCCAAAACCTCCTCTGGAGAAGCTTGTAAAACCCCTGTGTACCATGTCTTTTAGCCCGATTGGTAAAATGGTTTCGGCTCTAGGTCAAGATAACAGACTTCAGGAAAAACACTCTTTCACTTTCAGTGGGTCATGAAACGTCCACATTCATCAAAATCTCGAGCTCAATTGTTTTTTTACGATCACAATAATTCTCTCTCCGAGGGGTTGAGAGAAACTAAAAATATAGATTAATGTTTGTAAGAAATATAAGGTGGCGAATGTTTTTAATCTGTCTAGTAGCAAGCAGTATAGTGTTACCTGAGTCTAGTTTTTCTCCCCTCTCATCTGTGTGCTGTCTTGACTTTCCCTACCTGTGCCAGAGAGAGAGAAAAGATAGACGGACTGCTTGTTCCATTCGGCAGCCACGACCACTAACTTGCTCAGTTGCTCAAGTATTGTGTGTCGGTTAGGAGTGAATGGTGTATTATTCCGTTGGATTTTTACCGCAACTAATAGTAATATTACGTGTTTTGAAACAAAGTCGGTGTTATTTCGAGACACACACGTGAGTAGTTTATATTTTTATAATATAACACGGGTATACATTAACAGGTGTCCGCGTTTTTTTGTCGAGTATTGACACCGCTCTTGCTGTGTAGTGTGATCTTGAATGAAATTCTAATGAATCGTAGAAATTCCAGTTTAGTTTTATTAACTTGTATGAATTTGTCCCATTATAATCAATAGTGTATGTTGTCATACTTTAAATCGTACGAATCCATCTCTTATATTTACAATTTTGAGAAAATTAATTATTAATGTTGTGGAAGAGTTGTTAATAATATTACTTAATTTAGGCATTGTTCAGCATATTATATCTGTTTGTTTATATAAATACTACCTAATTTAATAGTACCAAAGTTTCAAAGCGATATTTCTTATACAAATCATTGACGTCATACTCATTTGAGGTAGGGAGTAAGATGTTCTTTAATGGTTTAATGTAACATTATTGTTAATGTAATTTTAATTTCATTTAAATATCTTTGACACACTATAAATCCAGACTTAACACGTTTAACAACAGTGCTGCAGATTTATTTTTCGTAAAATAACTTGCCGGTTATTTGTATAGTCTTTGTTAGCTCTAGTTTTATTAGCTGTAAAGCGTTGCTTAACTTTTCAAGGTCATATTAATTATTGTAGAGGCATTTAAAACTGTTTTAATGTCTCGTACGTCGAATGTAGGCTAGAATGTTGACAACACTGTCCACGTGTTTCTCCAAATATAACGATTGAATGGGCCGAACACAGAGTGGTGAAAGAGAAAATGTCCACACACACAAAAAAAGGCGTGACCGTAACCACCTTTAATCAAGTAATATACCGGCTATGAAACACTAAAAACTCTTCTTTGTTAAAATTGTGCGTCTCTATTGTGTAAAACAGAACATCTGCACTTTAAAAATTACATAATAGAATATTTGTAGTCCTGGAAACTGCATGACCTTGAAGGTGGTCTTGGGTGCGGGTATAATAAGTATCCTTTACCCAAACCTTTGGGCACGCGGATAAAGACACTGGTTTTCCTGTGTCAGGAGGTCGAGGTTCACATTCCGGACGGGTGTACGGAGTTATTTTCTCTTCAAATTGGCTTCCCTCAATGGAAATGCGCAAACAAACACTTCCATTCGGATTCTTGCATTCCTCGTTCCTATTTCCATTATTGTGAGTACGCGTATTACCTGTGGTCGGGTAGTAAGAAGCACAAATATTATCATCAATAATAATAATAATAATAATAATAATAATAATAATAATGGATATTAAATAATTTTACTATCACACCTAACAAGGGTTGTTATAATTTATCCATTCCCCCCCCCCCTTTTTAATCTGTGTTTTATTTTTAAAAATACCTACCACTTAACCACTCATCGTCTTCGGTGGGAGTGAGGGTTACAGCTAGCAGAAGGTTTTTTATTGCAAACATTGACGGAAAGTCAATAATGTCAACCTATTCGGAAACAATAATTATTTGCTTAGTAATATGTACTATATTATCAATAAAAAAAGGTTATAATAGGGGTGCGCCTAGCTTCGAATCTTCAACTTGGCTTCGAAACTAACATCTGCTTCGACTTCGCTTCTTATTTTCATTCTGGGTTGTACATTACAAATTAATATTCATATGGACAAAATCTGAATTGAATTTTATGTTTTGATAGATACTTGCTTTATCAGGTTAAAACGAAACATTACAAACAATTTGTGCAATGACATATTTTCCGGGTAATTTTAGTGCTTTAGAGTAATATAAATAAACACTATATAATATTTTACAATCATAAAACAACCACAAAAATATTATAAACTCAATTCAGCTTTGAGATTATTTCATATATTCGTTTCGAGTTTGCTTCGAATTGAAAAAGTATAACTTACTTCGCACACACCTATATTCTAATAAGATATTCATCCAATGTTTCTAATTAAAAACCTTTTGCTGGGGACCTAGCTATCAGTTACTTACACTAACAACATAAATGAGCTTTAGTTTTATTTAGCATACAAAGCAATTGTGCGATTTCTTTTTTTCAAATGGTTAATCTTTTTCTAGTTTAATAATTTATAAAAGGAACGAAAACAATATGGCTTTTACAATAAAAGAACAACATAGATCACACTTTACACTGCTGCCACTGGACAAAGATGTAATGGCTGTCTCCGACCTAGGTTTCATTCTATCGGAACTCATCAGGGAGGAGTGTGAAACGCGTAACGCAACTTCCTAAAAGAGGAAACAAAAAACACAAACGGAAGAAAAAGGAGATTTGTAAAGAATGATAGGAACCTTAGATAGGAATGTGTAAAAGGAATTAAATAAAGGACAAGCACAGGAAATGGACAATGGATGCAAATATATCATATATCTCTATAAAGAAAACCTCTTTTCACGCTATGAGGTAATTGTATTATATTTGGAAACTTTTATTTTTCTAGAACCGGAACCTTTAAAATCTTGTTTGGAGGACAGGAACCAGAACCGATAAGTATTTCGGTTCGACTCCTGATTAGAGGTCATAGTGATGTAGGTGGGGGTGAGCGTGGGGGGG
>CABFWO010002946.1:39633-56599 GCA_902155825.1 Timema genevievae
GGGGTAAGGTGTCAGACTTCTGTGCTGAATGTCCGGGGTTCAATCCTCGGTCCCGGCACACATTTATCTGATTGCCAAACCTTTCCTTCACCTCTGACAAGACGTGTATTAATCACAACTTGTGAATGTATGGAATGCCAGGCCTCCACCGTGGTTCGGATTCCACGTTAAACTGTAGGTCCTCCATTTCATCTCACAATCACCCTACCATTACACATTAGTGTATGTGCATATAGCCCGAACGGGTAGTAAGACAAGATGCTAATAATAATAATAATAATAATAATAACTCATTAATGTAAATATTTGGATATTCTGAACGTGTAGTAATACGCGGTGGACACTATATATATAAACCTGCGTTAGACTAAGTTAATCTTGCTCAAAGAAAATCACTTGATTTCACACATCGGACGTGTGTATTGTATTCCTCTAAACGTGCCAAGGCCGTGAAGCCAGCGCAAGCCGACAGTCGCCGTAGATCGCGGTTTTTGTGGCGAGCCAACAAGTAGTTTGTCCAGGTGGCCGATGACAGATGGCCGGAAAGTACGATAGGGGGTGCTTTCCCCCTCCATTATAGTTGTAACGACCTCTGACAGAGAGCAGGGTGTAAAAACTCTGAAGAGGCTCGCTCGCACGTTTTGTGAAGCACCTCCATTGATGTTTTACCTTTCTGACCCCATAACTGATACGTCAGGGCATATTAATGTTTCTTGGAACGATTTGGGGACATCGCCCATGCCCTGGGGCATGTTAAAGAGTCATGTTTACGCGACTCGCCCAAAAACAATTCGGGGAATTAAAGAATTGTTGAAGTTGAAGCAATTCAACAAAAAACATTCCACAAAGTCGTGTCAAGTTTCTAGGAACACATACAACAATGCTTTGCATATAATGGTGGTCATTTTAAGGCCATTGTTTTAAAATAAATTAATAATTCAAGGGTATGTAGAAAATGTTCAATCTTTTGTTAATATTTTAAGTTTAGCTTGAAACATTTAGTAGTTAAAATAGTACAGATATAGTGAGTCAACACTTTCTTCCCCACTCTGTATTTTAAGGCAGAGTCTTGATAGCTCAGTGGTTAGAGAATCGGCGTACAATCTAAAGAATACGAAATTTAAATACAGCTAAAACTGTAATCAACAAATATAATGGCTTGGCTATTTCATCCATCATTTATTATTTTTGTGTTGCAATTTTTGGTGTATTTCTTTGTCATAAAATGTAGCAAGCAAATTGAAAAGAGAACACTTTATAATATAAAAACTTGTCTCTTATCAGTCAGTATATGAAAAGTTTTGACTATATTACTACTATTATTTTAAGTTTTGATATTTTAATTAATTTGTAGCTCTCAGTTCCCAACCTTTTTACTATTACAGTAATGTGATACAGGAATAATTCAAAGACAGAAACCGAACTTTAACCTTATTCTTAATCTTCTGAAAATTGAAAAATGACACATGGACACAGGAATCGAACCCGGGACCTTTGGCTTAGCTTTGGCTAAGGTCCCGGATTTGATTCCCGTGTTGTTGTGACAATAGTGGCAAGTTGTGGCAGACATAGGTTATTAGAAAATAAAAAAAATAAAAATTACTTTCTTGGAAATTAAAATTAATTAAAATATCTGATTTAGATGTTATCCCAAGTTTTGTATATACACAGGAAATATTGGGGACGAGGGAGTCTTCCGATAATCCCAGTCCTCCAATAATAAAAACAGGGGCTACTAAAGCCACCTCAGCCCCTCTGGTTCTGGAGTCCCTGGAAGTATTGCGTCTCCATGTCCAGTTTTCATAGTAGCGCTAATGTGAAGGTAGCTACCTTGTTATCTGTCCTCTATACTTTGAACAGAACGGAAACTGTCCCCTACACAAGCTCATGTAACCCCCCCCTAGACGAGATGAGTCACTTCCGTCTCAAGCTGTGGACCCCCGGAAACAAGAGCTACCCTTGTAACCCAAACATCGGAAGGAACTCACCTTTCTGCTGTTACCCATATCTTGCATCGTCTTGGTAGAAGCACTTAGCAGGTTTGGAAGTATTTAGGATGATTTGGCTTTTTGAGTTACAGGTTGCATTCTCAGATCCTTATTATCGTGGTACGAGGGTGATAATAGATGAAATGCAGCTGTAAAATAAACACATATTTTGTTAGTGACAACGTGATTGCTGGACCTTTGGTGGATTTGAATGATTGTGCTTGGTTATGGGCTGGGAAGGATTTCTTTATTTACTAGGATTTTGATAGGCTGGGGATTCAAGGTAGGATGGTGCTTTGTGGGTGATTTGTGAAGGTCGTTGTTTGGTATAAGTCCGGGTAGGGGAAGGGGATTTGTAGGATTTTCCTTCTTTTTAGCAGCTAATAATAATAATGGCTTGTCGGGATACATCACTCGTAGCCCGGTTTGTGGGAAGATTAACCAATACTCATGTACCGTTGCCCAGAGGACACTCGGGTGTACCAATCATACATTCTTTCCGTGGAGGCTATTTCTATGTCCCGATGAGGTGATATGATAGTGATAGTGATAGTGATAGTGAATATGACTGGGTAAAGTCAATGATCTTAACCTAACTTTAAGCCTAATTAACCAAACCCTGGTGACCATGTGAAAAATATCCCGGTACCAGTCGGGAATTGAACCCGGCACCTCTAAGTCACCACGAGGCCGGTTTCTTAGGAGTTGGGTTGGAGGCGATACTCTCTTTCCGCTGACCATCTTGGGCCGACCCGGGCGCCAGCCGCCAGTATTATTCTCTGACTCGTAAAAAAACCTAGAGCTAAACTTATGTTGGTCCGCGGATATATAAATTCAAGAATGAGACATCGAAAGGTTAGGGAAATTAATATTTTACCATTAGGAAAGAGGTGTCAGACTTCTGTGCTGAGGGTCCGGGGTTCAATCCCAGGTCCCGGCACAGATTTATCTGATTGCCAAACCCTTCCTTCACCTCTGACAAGATGTGTATTAATCACAACTTGTGAATGTGAGGAATGCCAGGCCTCCACCGTGGTTCGGTTCCCACGTTAAACTGTAGGTCCTCCATTTCATTTCACAATCACCCTACCATTACACATTAGCGTAAGTGCGTATAACCCGAACGGGTAGTAAGACGCGGTGCTAATAATAATAATAAACATTAGGAAAGCACATAAATACCAGCATCGATGGGCACAGGGACTAATGCCAGGCCTATCTAGTCTAGTTTGCCGATGATTGGAGGAACGGGATTTGAATCCCGGCAGGGTGTACCTAGGGTATTCTTTATTAAATAGTTTTCCACTCTCCCTACCTTCTACCTACTACCTTACCTTCTTACCACTATCTCATCAACGTAATTAAAATGCGTATAGCCTGGATGGGTAGAAATACGCTGTAGGTAAAATAAGATGACATTTATTGTAAATATTGACACCTTTTTTTGATGCCGGAAAAGTTGTTCAAATGTAAACTGTGAAAATGTAGGCTAATGAACCCTGTGTTCGGTATTTACCAACCGACTACTTTGGAGATGTTTGTACTCGCGTCAAATGATGAATTAGAGCAAAATTTATATAATAAAAAAAATATGTGTCAATATTTGGGCTACGGTGCAGGAGGTGGGGGGCGGGTACGGGGGAAGATTTGGAAAGTAATATTGTGTTGGGGGTTCCTAAAGTGTTCATCAGAAATGTTAAATATTCATCAAAACCTTAAATTTTATGTACTACCTGTTTAGGCCACACGCATCTGTACTACAATTCAGCCCCGTGGTGTAGCGGTCAGTGTACCTGGCTACGAACTTAGGGGTCCAGGGTTCAATTCCCGGCTGGTAACTTGGGTATTTTCTCATAAGAGGAATTATCTCAATGGTCACCAGGGATTGGTAGATTAGGCGTAAATTAGGTTTAAGATTCACACCAGCTTCACGCCTCCATAATCACCATCATCCCATTATCTCATTGACGTGTAGACAACCTCCTATGGTGTACCCTGGGTACTGTGCCACCAGATTGGCTAATAGTCTACATACAGGGGACAGAACTGGATGTCATGTCCCTCTCCCGGTCAATAATGCCATACACTGAAAAAAAAAAAGTACTCTCACTCACACCCAAGACGTATTTCTGGATTATCGAAGACGCGCATGATTGTAATGAAAGCAAGCAAGCTTCTTGTGACGCACGAGTGACCGGTCTGTGGAGGTTTACCTTCTAGAGAATATATATTCTAGACTCTAGAGGGAGTGCCGGCTGAACCACTGCTGTTAAGAGGTTAGTGACAGCAACACGACGGACGACCCCGCATCGCTGCACCGTTCGCCCGAACATGGAAACACAAACAGATCTCGCTGCTTGGTTAGTTAATTGGATATACTCGGATTGATAAGAGAAGAACCTTTCAGGACAAATAAATAACGAGTAGTCAATATTGATGTATAGCAAACAAAACAACAGAACACAAGGTCGTATAGTGTGGTTGGCATACGATGGAATTATAGGGGAATCTCGGTAGAAAGGTGGGCTATACAAAAACATTCAGAAATGTTTTTTATTTAAATATATATTGGTAACATGTAGCTATATTACTACTACCCGCTTGTGGTGGCCTCATGACACGAGACATTGCTCTCACAATAGACTGGACAGCTGGGGATACCGGGGTATGAATCCCGGTCGGGTGTATTGAGGGTGGCTTTTACTGAATGGTTTTCCCCTATCACTCGATGAAAATTTAGGTACATTTATTTTATTCCTACCTCATGAATGTAAATATGCGGATAGGCAAAAAAAAAAAGCAAACGCCACAGTAATTATTTAATCACGTCTCACTAAACTTTTAGGTTATTTACATGTATACAGTAAGAGCTCGACGTTCGATAGTTCGACACGCCCAGTAATCCGACATTTATACTCCTCACACGCTGAGCCTCGGAGTCCAAAGTGTTTGTGGCATCATCACACTCTTTAATTTGACACTGCGTCTTTAGAAGGAAACACGTGTCATTTGTGAGAATTATTGCGTGCTTTTAGGGTGTTTTTTTTTGTGTGCTTTGACAAGTTGTTGGTTGAAATATCGACTGTTCATAAACGTTAAGGCCGTAAACACCATATCGACCAAGTCGCCGGGAAGAGGTGGGGCCAAACGAGAATACCAAACTGGGCGACTTAAAAGTTGGATCTTCGGGATTCACTTTACAAAAATAAATTTATCTGTGTCGAAACTCACTGTACACATCTGGTCTCCACTAATATTCCTTGCAGACTGAACGAGTTCATCTGAATCAAGGCACCTTCATTGGTCGTCGCGACCAGCTGGTCCCCCGTGCGTTGCTAATGTTTTTGTAGTTGCCGGCAACTCGCTGGTTGCGGCGACCACGTGCGCGAGCGTACACATGTTCCCTAGAGCCTGCCTAGTGGTTGCCTCCAGTCGACAATGCGTGTAGGACCTTAAGAGTCGATTACACTGGGCGAGATTACTAGCAACTCGCCGGCGAATTTACTCGCGACTAGCCGGCGAATTTACTCGCTGCTGTTAAACTCGCCGAATGTAATCGCAACGGCTAGTAAACTCGCCGCTCGCTCTACCCCAGCGAGTCAAGTTGAACACCGGGCGACTTTACTAGCTACTCGCTAGCTAGTTAACCCGCCGCTCGCTCTACCCCAGCGAGTCAAGTTGAACACCGGGCGACTTTACTAGCTACTCGTTAGCTAGTTAACTCTCTGGCTAGTAAAATCGCCCTGTGTAATAAGTGAAGCTAGTAAACTAGTAGGAGTAGAAATGTCTATAGAAGTAGTTCGTGCGGGAATTGTAGTCGTTGCTCTTTTAATAAGAAAAATACTTGAGGAGGAGTTGGAAAATAAAAATAGGAAAACAAGAAGAATGTGGGTACAAAACTGGATTTCAAAACGGGAAATATATGGTGCGTCCAATACTCTACTGAAAGAATTGAAGGATGAAGACTCTGTAGCTTACAGGAATATTTGGAGAATAAACAGCGACCAGTTCAATGATTTAATGCAAATGATCGATGGACTTTTTTAAGCTCTTCACACATTTAAAAAAGAAAAATATTTAAGATTCACATTGATATAGTTACGATGTTTGATGTTCCACAGAACCGGATATTGTGCATAAATTCGTAAAAAGTCTACAATGTTGTTAATGTTCCACTTCACTCCAGACATTGCGATTAACAAATCTATTCATGAAAAATAAAAACAACTCTACTGAACAAGTGGGCGAGTTTGGTGGCTCAGTGTCTTAGGGTTCGGTCAGACTGACAAGCGTGCGAGCGCGCAAGCGACTGAGTGGCCGCCCCCTTACTCGCGCACGAGTTTACAAGCCAGCGAGTAGCTAGTGATCTCGCCCAGTGTAATCGACTCTTAACATTAGATTATTTGCTTGTAGCAGAATTGACACAGACGGCGGCGATATGAACTAAGAACACAAAACTGACAATCGCTGAGATCGAAGAATGATTTGTGAATATTCCTGAACATGATGAACCGATGATGCCTTTTCCATCCTAATCCTTTTCGAAGCATATTCCACCCCCTTCTAAGTCGAGTCTGCTAATATCTCTTCTAGTACCCCTTCCTTTGTTTACATTACATAAATTGAGAGGGGATATGGTGCACAAAATATACACTTGCAAAAAAAAAATTGAGATTTTTGTATCAATCACCGCATCTTACCACCCGTTCAGGCTAAACGTATATATGATAATTACTCTAATGGGGGAGGAATGAGGTAAGAAGCGGTTTAGAAGTAATATAACCATATTTGCGTGAAAGGAGAGTGGAAAATCATTTAAGGAAAACCACCCTCGGTAGACCCAACCGGGATTCTAACCTTGATCTCCACATAATTAGCAGGCCAGTCCAACACGAGAGTGACACCTCGGACTGTTAGGCCATTGAAATGGGCAGTTGAAAAATTCCTGAGAAAAATTTACAGTTTTTTTAAATGTTTGTGTAGTAAAAGTTTGAAGTCTGATAATGAAAAAAAAAATCCAATTTTTTTATGTACCCAACATTAGGCTAGTTTTATAGTATAGAACTATCGTGATTTTACTATATTAGTAACGCTAATGAGGTAGGGATGAGGAAGGTAGAATTTTAGGGGAAACTTACTCAAATTTGCGTAGAGAGAGGATGAGAAATAATTTATTATAAACACCTTCAGTTGATCCGGCCTGGATTCAAGCATAGACCTTTTCGTCACTGGTAATCTAGACGATCTTGACATCTAGACCGCGTGTCCACCGGCGTGGATGATACATTAGTTGAACATATGGTTTGACCTATGAATATCTTAAAGTAGCTTTGATAACCTAGCCTTGTATGAACAAATGTTTAGAGAACTCATACGTTATACGGTCAACATTTTTACTATTTTAGTTTATGTCCTTAATAGTAGTACAGTAAAACCTTGGATTGCGAGCATAATTCGTTTCGTAAACGTGTTCTTAATACAAAGCACTCGTATATCAAAGTGAATTTCCCCCATAAGAAATAATGGAAACTCAGATGATTCGTCCCACAACCCAAAAATATTTAATCTAAGAATGATTAATACCTTTTTTATTTTTGTTATTTAAATGTAACTGTACTGTAATCAAATTTATTAATTAAATTTAATGGTGGCTGGTGTGAGGTGGACGAGAGAGAGGAGAGGAGGAGGTGTGTTATTGTTTAGGACGACTTTCACTGTCACTAACGGAATCACTGCTATATGTTGGATCACAGGAATATTTTTCTTTTTGTCCGACTTTAACAAAGAACCTATCCAATGACACTGCTCGGCAGACAAAGCATAACCATAGTACTACTCGTATTGCAAGATATCGCTCGTTTATCAAGTTAGAATTTATTGGAAATTTTTACTCGTCTTACAAAACACTCGCAGACCAAGTTACTCGCAATCCAAGGTTTCACTGTATTATTCTCTAGTTATTGATGTTGACCTTGGTAGTCTTGAGGTAAAGTTATCGTATTAATACCTTATATTAATGGGTTCAAACCCAACTTGGGTCAACCAATTTTTCTGAGTAGTAAAATTCCGTAACACAACTTACTTCGGAAGAGAAGTAGAGCCGTCGGTCCCATGTCGATTGTGGCATGTAAAAGAACCCTGGAAGGTGTGGTAAAATACCTTTCCCGGCAAAATTGGTAGGCCCTTTCGCTTTCGCTCTTAGAAATTCTCGTGTACTGATATAATGTCGGTTCGGAAAATGTACATTAAATACTTAAAATAAATAGATATAGGTATTTATACTATCGATCAACAGTGGCAGCTTCAGTTCACATGACTTGACGTATGAAACCTTGAAATTAGATTTAATAGCTCTTCTAGCTGCAAGATAAGGTTATTCCTAAAAAAAAATCGAGTTGTAGCTTATTGAACTGTCAGATAAGATTATTCCTATGAAAATTGGTCTGTAGCTTGTTGAACTGTCAGATAAGATTATTCCTATAAAAATTGGCTTGTAGCATGTTGAACTGTCAGATAAGATTCTTCTTATGAGAATTGTCCTGTATCTTATTGAACTGTCAGATATGATTATTCCTATGAAAATTGGTCTGTAGCTTGTTGAACTGTCAGATAAGATTATTCCTATGAAAATTGGTCTGTAGCTTGTTGAACTGTCAGATCAGATTCTTCCTATGAAAATTGGTCTGTAGCTTATTGAACTGTCAGATAAGATTATTCCTATGAAAATTGGCCTGTAGCTTGTTTAACTGTCAGATAAGAGTATTCCTATGAAAATTGGCCTGTAGCTTGTTGAGCTGTCAGAAAAGATTCTTCCCACAGCGAACTGACTGTACTGATAGTTTGTGACTAGTTCCCAGCGACAAAGGTCGATGGTCTTAGCGGAGTTCCCAGACACCAGGTTACGGAGTCGAATATCACTGGTCTTGGCAAGGTGACCAACTATGTATTCTTTTAAATTTAAATGGGACACATTACATAACTTACAAACTTGAAATAATGTGGCGAGATTTTAATAATGTCTTCCTCCATAAACACTCATACAAGGTCAGCAAATATTATGTCTCTTCAGTAGATTTTGAGTACGTTCTATAGAGACAAACACGGGCCAAGGATCATATATTGTGTTAAAAAGTTCATAACCTTGGGATCTTTTAGTACTCATTAAAATTCGTAAAAACCCACTTGCAATGAAATTCAAGCAAGCAATAAATAAAATTAGGGTGGATTTGAAATGTTGTTTGTGTTTATATGGCACAAATATATTACCTTATCACAGCAAAAGGTTTTCCACCAATGGCCCTTCCATTTCCATACAAATTTAACATCTTAGAATCAAACTGTTGCGTGCTTTTTGAAAAATTCCTGCCTTCATTCGAATCCTCTGCAAGCTGGGGTTACACTGGAGAGTACGCAACTGAACCGAACATTCACGTGTGTTCGGTAACATTCACATATGCTCACGATCGTCACTGAACAGGTGCAATTACACTAGATAGAAGTGAGAACAGACCCTGATTGGATCACCGTCCGTTACTGATCCGTGAGCTCGCAGGAATTTCGGGTGTGATTTGGTACAAGTTTTATGGTGGTTAGGTTAATAGAGTTTGGATCATGACAGAAAAGGAGTAGGAAAGATGACGAAGAAGTTGTTGATTATTATTATTATTATTATTACTATTATTATTATTACTATTATTATTATTAGCATCGCGTCTTACTACCCGTTCGGGTTATAAGCACTTACGCTAATGTGTAATGGTAGGGTGATTGTGAGATGAAATGGAGGACCTACAGTTTAAAGTGGAATCCGAACCACGGTTGAGGCCTGGCATTCCACACGTTCACAAGTTGTGATTAATACACGTCTTGTCAGAGGTGAAGGAAGGGTTTGGCAATCAGATAAATCTGTGCCGAGACCGAGGATTGAACCCCGGCCCCCCAGCACAGAAATAAGTCTGACACCTTACCTCTAGACCGCCAGGTCACCTACGAAGGAGTTGAGTTGGCGTTTCATCAGTCCATTCTATTTAAAAGTCCAAGCACAGCAGGAAGGAAACTAGGTTAAACTGAACTAAACCACTTGATTCGAACTGGAATTAGTACCCAGTCACACTGAAATAAAACAGAGGAGGAGCTAACACGAATATCTTTTGATGACTCGCCTAAAAACAGACAATACTTAGAGAACAAGCGAACGCGAATGGGTGCCTCATGAAGAGGGTGTTTAGCGCCGCTCTCTGTGCCAGTAACAATGAAACCAATTTCGTGTTCACTACTGATGGTTCGGTTGTGTTCGCTCCAGTGTAACAATAGCTTAGCAACTATCTTCAACTCTCTGTTGTGTGTGGATCTGTTATTAAATCATTTATTGGAGATGAATGCACAAAACCCTTTTAAGTATTTCCACACAAAAAAAGGTCTAAAGGATTAGGGTCAGAGGACTTCGGGGGGAGGGGGGACATGAGATTGAATGCGATGGATAGGTTGAGGAGAACCAGTTGCATCCCCCCCCCACACACACACTCTCTTTACATCCCCTAAATTATTTATAGGGTGACCTGGTGGTCTAGGGGTAAAGTGTCAGACTTCTGTGCTGAAGGTCCGGGGTTCAATCCTCGGAACTAGCACAGATTTATCTGATTGCCAAACCCTTCCTTCACCTCTGACAAGACGTGTATTAATCACAACTTGTGAATGTTAGGAATGCCAGGCCTCCACCGTGGTTCGGATTCTATGTTAAACTGTAGGTCCTCCATTTCATCTCACAATCACCCTACCATTACACATTAGCGTAAGTGCGTATAACCCGAACGGGTAGTAAGACGCGGTGCTAATAATTATAAATTATTTATATTTAAATCTATAATATATTTCAAAAGTGACAACTGCAGATCACATGGCTTGACGTATGATTACAGGAAATTAAGTCTCTAAACTTTTTCAAACTGTCAGATAAGGTTCTTCCTATAAAAATTTTACTGTGAGCTACACCCCCGCAAGTAGGTCACACGCTAGCTGTGTGAGATCGCAAGCAAAGGCTATCCAAGTGCCGCTAGTCGGACCGTTGTGGACCTACCTGCACCCAAGTGTGTGTGTGGAGTAATATCCTCGAGAGGTCTTACGAGGTGTGTGTCGGTCACAGCACCGTTACGTTCCGCCTTAACATTCCTAAACCTCTCTCGTTACTCGACAAGAAAGTTCTTCCTTTATCAGCCTTGTGTTAAATGACAGGTAGACTTCGCCGCGGTGGCCGAGTAGCCTAAGGTCATCAAGACTTGCATTTACAATCTGTTTTCATCGTTGACGAGAAGACCAGGGGCTTGAATCCCCGAAGAGGGGTGTTCTATCGGTTGGTTTTCCACGTGATACTCACAGCGGTACCTACCCTTTTCCCTCGTAGAGTGCGGGCACATTTATTAAGAGCTATCCTTCTCATTCCCACTCCTAAGTTTAAGCGGTACTCCTTGTGCATATATATATATATATAATATTTTCTATTAGATCCATTCACATTCAAATCACTACATCACCGCACGAATTACAAACTACCTTAACCTAGCACAAAGCACCCGAAACTAAACATACAATCCGAAATATGTAAATTTTAATTAGATTTGTAAAAAGACTATCCCTGAAAATGAATGAAAATCGCTCTAAATGGCTCAAACTTAGACCCGTACCTTTGTGCACATGGACAAAGGCGTTAGTCTCGTCTGGTTTGTCAATGTTGGGAAGGTACATGGGCTCGAATCCTGGCCAAGTGCACCGAGGCATTGTTTTTCCTTAAATAGTTTCCACGTAATTGTGGATACACTTTGTCTAAATTCTACCTTCCCCGTATCTACCCCATCATTGTAGCTATGCGGATAGTTCATTAGCTCATTAGGATGTTTGTGCACTCTCTGTCAGTTGAGCCTATTTTTTTCACTTTCTTCTATATTTTTATCACTCTTCTATAACCTTCCCTAGCTTGTGGATTTATTAAACTCTTTCGGATGTTTTCTATCCCATTCTTACATTTTTCTTTCATATATTTCTCTCTCGCTCTTTACCATCCAGACTCCATATCCCACTCTTTCCCCTATTTTTTATTTTTTATTTCTTTCGCTTACTCTTGTATTTATAAGAATCAAATAGCCGAAGCTGTTATTAATTTTAAAGAGGAATTCACCATCTAGATATCATATTCTGAAAAATGACACCTGGACACGGGAATCGAACCCCGGACCTTTGGCTTAGTATGTCAATGCTCTACCACTGAGCTATCCAGGAGTCGTCCCGTGCCCAGGGTCATTCTTCACTCATATTTTAAGGCAGAGTCTATGATGGACGTGCGGAAATCTTCAGCTTTATTCACGAGACATCAGATAAAGCAGCCATCTTCGACCCTGAGCAAGGGACGACTCCTGGATAGCTCAGTGGTAGAACATTGGCGTACTAAGCCAAAGGTCCCGGGTTCGATTCCCGTGTCCAGGTGTCATTTTTCAGTTTTCAGAATCTTGTATTTATTTCTCTCATAATTTTGTTTGCATTTAATAGTTTTCGCTCCCAAATATTTATATTTCTTTCGTGTGTTTGTAATCATCTCTCTTATATTTATCTCTCTCTCTTATATATGTATCTCTTTTTACAGGCTAATATTTTCTCTATTTTTTTATTTAGTGATTTCTCTTTAATGTTTGTATTCTCCCGCCATTCGTATTTATCTTCTCTTTACTTATTATTTTCATTTATTTAAAATATTTTAATCATATTATATATTTCATAAAGCAATAAATAATAAATATAAAGCTATTTATGTTCGCAGTATATTTCTCCCCTTTGTCTCCAAGGAACGATCCTGCCCGGTGTGTTCTCGGTGTCCGCGCCAAGGAGATCGTTTCTTCCCACTCTCTACAACCTCCTTGTTTCGCACCGAGCAGTTCTCTCAAGAGTCCACTTCCCACGTCCTCTTTCCACCCTTGCGCCGCGTCAAATATCTGGTGTTGGACAAGTGGTGACACGACCTTTACTCGCATGTGTGCTCAACCTAGGCGGTCTTGGGTTCAAGTGCTCGCCTCAGGACTCGATGTTCGTGTGTTCAAATCCAGACGGGGTTGACGGATTTTCTTTGAGCGAGAAAAATCCATAGCACAACCACTTCCTTCAGAGTGGAAGTAAAAGCCGTCGGTCCCATGTTGACTGTGGCACGTAAAATAACCCTGAAAAGTGTGTGAAAATAACTCTCCCGGAAATATTGGTAGGCCTTTTCACTCTCGCTCGTAGAAATTCTTGTGTGATGATTTAATCAGTCGGGGCAGAAAGTGCACGTTAAATAAACAAACTTGAATGTGTGACTTTATGAATCCATAGTATGTAAAACATTGAGCTCAGACTCAATGTTAAGGCTTTAGGAATTCGAAATGTTGGAAATACAAGGTTAAAGTGTTTTGTTTTGGACATTCAATCACGAATAAGTATTTTCCTGTGGATGTTCAGTCTTCTAGAACTAAAAGAAATAAAACAGTTTTCAGCCATCTTTTCATGAAACTATATTATGTGAAAATGGGACCTGATTATGCAAGTAAAGTGCCCACGTTATTTAATTGATGAACTGGTATAGTCTGACTTAACGGTGACATTGAGTTCGGGGTGGGTTTACTGAGGGTGTTTTTTCCTGACTGGTTTCACAATTTCCCTCCGCGCGAATGCGGGTACACTTCCTCTAAAATTTAACCTTCCTTATCCATACTATATTGGCATCTAGTTAGTGTTTATGCCTATAACCCGAACGGGTAGTGGAACGCGGTAAAAATAAAACCAATAAAACAGTCGGATTATAGCATTCAGCTATTGAACATAGTACAAAATTCGCCACTAGATGTCATCATTTCATTTTATTGATTCTTTTTATTCATTGGCTGAACATTTTCAATTCATAAAATCATAGAAAAGAGAGTTAAATATAGTTTTGTCAAATTAAAAACTTTATCTCCAAGTATTGCATTTCTGGGCTACATTATTCGTAGCTCAATTTGTGGATTGATTAACCAGTACTAATGAACCGTTGCCCAAGGGACGCCCAAATGTACTAATCGTACATACTTTCCGTGGAGGCTCTTTCCATGTCCCGATGAGATGAGGGTGATAGTGAGTATGTGGGTACGGTAACAGTAACCAATCCGCGATGACCGTTTGGATAATTCCCCTTTCGGGAAAAATACTTGAGGGGCCAGCCGGAAATTGAACCTGGGACCCCTAAGCTCTTAACCAGGTGCACTGACCACTACAACACGGGGCCCAATTATCTTTGAGTTGCATTTTTTTTTAAATCGAGTAACTAGCTTTACACGGTCTGGCCATTCAGTACTTTCTTGGAGAGATCTTCAATCAAGACAACGATTCACAGAAACGGGATACATTATTAACTCGAGACGGGAAGTGAAAGTAATTAATATCGAAATCTGTGTCACAATTATTGAGAAATCTTATTAAGACCAAATTATACTCTCCTGATTAATACTGTGCTCCTATAATATTTCTTATGTTGATATCAGGTAAAATTGGTTCATATTGTGATAGTGATTTGTTGTGTTTATCTTTGGAGGAAAATGTAAACTGGCAAACCAGACAATACGAAACTGGCACCTTTATTCGTCTGCCTAACGATGCTGCTCTAGGCTAATTTAAATTATGAATCGTGTTCTGTTATAGGATCATATTTACAAAGTTCACTTCAAATTCCCAAAATAATTAACACCATCATAAGACTGGCCTTATATTCATGCATAACGCATAGCTAATAATGGATAGTGCATACATAACACATAGTGTACAAGAAGTAGAAACACATTATTGTTATAGACGCATTCATAATCGATTTATAATAGATACAAAGTTGGTTTAACTTTAACTCTGCATGCGTTATGCATATGTCGACCATCCTTGTATCGGCCATTGAGATTAAGAGGAAAGGTTCTATCTAGCCAATTAAAACGTCCTATACTCAGCAGACGGAAATTATATTTTGTTCACGTTTGAAATGCCTTCTGGTAACCATACCAGTACTTATCTGTTATTAACGAATTTTCTTGCTTTTAGTGCCAATAAATACGATTGTATATATAAATATATTGTTGAAAATAAAGGGGAAATATTACATTTTTGACTTTGTTATTGATAAGAATGTCCATGACACTAATAAAATAGGGGTAAGGTGTTGGATTTACGTGCAGGGGTCCAGGGTTCAATCCTCGGTCCTGACACAGATTTATCTGATTGCCAAACCCCTCCTTCACCTCTGACAAGACGCGTATTAATCACAACTTGTGAATGTGTGGAATGCCAGGCCTCCACCGTGGTTCGGATCCCACGTTAAACTGTAGGTCCTCCATTTCATCTCACAATCACCCACCATTACACATTAGCGTAAGTGCGTACAGCCCGAATGGGTAGTAAGACTCGGTGATAATAATAATAATAATAATAATAATAAAATATAAACTAAATAAAAATCAAATTTGACATAATAGTACAAGCACCACTTAAGGTATGGATATAGGGGACGCGAGAAAAGTTTTTTGCAATTTTTATAGCAAAATATTTCTTTGTCCAAAATAAAAAAAAATTGAACCAGTAGCAACGTTTAGTTTAATTTTCTTCACATGATCATATCGACAGTAATTGTTGAATATGTCATTTGTCGAGAAACTTTTAAAATAAACAGAAAAGGTTGTCATATTCCAGAACATGAGAGATATTCAAGAACTGTTGATATAACCATGTGAAGAAAATAAACTAAACATTGTTCTTGTTATGTATGTACGGTAATAAGTTTATGAACCATTTGTTAAACAAGACATTAACAAACCACGCATGTTTCCAGGAATGGTTCACTTTATTCTACTAGTAGACTACACAATCACAAGCACTCTGTACAAGACTAGCCATGCCAGTCTTGCCAACTTGCTAGCTTCACAATACTCTCGACATAAAATGTATTTCAGACAACTCAACATAACACCGTCGCATGCTTCATGTTGCCTCTTGTTGCCTTGGTGTGAGGCCGCCTTTACAGCTACCGGAACAATATTTTATTTCATTTGGACAAAGAAATGTGTTTACATAAAAACTGCAAAATCACTGCTCTTTTCTCACCTCCCCTAAATCCCCACATTAAATAAGGTTAATTTCAGGTTTCAAAAGACAGAGTATTATAGTAATAAAAATTATTAATGTTGTTTTTTGATTGACCCTTTAGATGCAGTACTTTTTAAAGATCTTATCTGGGAAAGCAAAGAGGTTCAGCAACTTTCTATAAACAAAAGACAATTGAATAACGTAAGACTTTATTCATTGGGTTTAATTTTGAACTGGGGTATTTTTACTTTCTCTCTATCTTACAGGTAGAGAAAGTATTGTGATCGTCAAAAAAATCGAACTCAAGATTTTGATGAATTTTGACGTTTCATGACTTCCTGAATCCGAAAAAGTGGTTTTTGAATTTCCGTCTGTCTGTCTGTCTGTCTGTCTGTCTGTCTGTCTGTCTGTCTGTACCTCCAACTAGAGCCTAAACTATTTTACCGATTGAGCTGAAACTTGATATCTAGAGTTTTCATAGGGTTGCCCCGAGGGGTTTTTGGAATTGGATATCTACCCCTAAAATTAAGGGTAGTTTACTGAAGGGAAAAAAGAGAAAAAGTAGATTTTCTCAAAATCGGCTATAACGATTTTGATTAAATTTCATTTATGAACATTAATAAATATTCCAAACAAAATGGCTACTCTCAGTATTTCGGCAAAATCGCTTTAAGGGCTCCGGTCTGATGCGTAAATTAACATTTTTTATAATAGCTCCGAAACTATTTGAGATATGAAATTACTTAGCATTACAAATATGTATATATATTTATAATACAAATATTTTATTCGAAACATATTTTTATAAAATCAATAATTTTCAATCTATACGCAATTATATATATATTTTTAACTTTTTG